>CM035794.1:1056936-1061936 GCA_020466265.1 Siphamia tubifer | reverse complement strand
CGTACTTCCTGATCAGGTTGTCCTCTCTGAAGATAAACAGAGCTCTGTTCACAGTCAGGCAGTTCTGTTTGACAGGGTTCGGGTTGTACATGGCCATGGTCCGCGCCCTCTGAGCCATCGACTGTTTGTACATCCTCTGTCCGCCTGGAGCTCCTCCTGGCCGGGATAAACCTCCTCCTCTGCTGCCCGCTCCTCCTCCATAGCGGGTGGGCAGATCATCTGAGAAACGAGCCATTCTGGAAAAACGCACAAACCAAATCAAAAAAATTAAAGAAAAATAAATTAAGTGTCAGTGTTTGAGACGCATCTTCATCCACCGTGTCACGCGCACGCGCACCAGCCTAACCCTTCATCTTCCTTCAGCGCGAGATAATAAATCAAAGTTTGATCCTGAAGCTACAAATCCACATCGCGTAGAAAAAATAACAAAAAAGAAGAAGAAACACCAGTTGATGATGATGATAATGATATAGTTCCGAGTCCAGCCGAGTTGAGCCGAGTCGATCCGAGCGGAAATCCCAAATCCAGGCGCGCGTGTGTGTCTGTCTGTGGGTAAATGGTCACGCGTGTTGCTCCTCCTGTGTGTTTGCTTTACAGACTGAACAGCCTTATATCAACTCCTCACAAGAATAAGACGGTACACGTGACCACAGCATGGCCTATCGGGAAGCGGAGCGCGCGCGGCATCCCTCACCGGCCCCGAAACTGACGATAGTGTACCGAACGGCAGACCCCCCCCCCAACCAGGGCAGCCAAACCCAGGACCAGGGCTGGTTCTGGTTAAAGTGGTGCCCCCCCCCCTTCATTTATCTTATTGAATTAATCTTTATTGTTTCAGTGTAGAGAAATTCGTCTTGGGCTTACATGACATTGGCAGCACATACACAAAAACATAACAGCATATATAACATCAAAACAGACAGCTAACCCCCCCCCCCCCCCCCCCCCACCCACACACACACACACACACACACACACACACTATCCATTCCTCACACAACATAAAAACTTCAATCCAGAAGTTACTGCACAGTTCTCTCCCAAAATGTAGTCAAGTACCTCCACATAGGTAACATAGCAGCACTCATAAACACCTGCACATTTTCCACTCCTGAATATAATAACAATTACACATTTCTCTACATATTTCACATACCTTTGAATGATAAATAAATACCCCCACCAACCCCTTGCAAAATAGCCCAATTGGCGTGTTCCGCCTTTCTACTAATAGAACCTCTTAAATAAATAAATAGTATGAGGATCTGTAAAAATACATCGACTAGATCTGAAAATTCTAAGGTAAAAATTCCAAATTATGAGATAAAAAGCAAAACTGGGTTAAATATGGAGCTAAATCCAGGCCAAATGTTTTGCTAATTTGAAAAAAGAATTGTAATTGAAAAACAAAAATTCGAAATTGAAAGTTCAAGTTTTGATCTTGAACTTTGAAATATACAACAATGTATTCAAACTAAAAATAAGTGTAGGAAAGGTTTTTTTCAGGTTAAATATAATTTTGATTCAGTTTTGGAATTTTTTTGAATCAATTATTTATTTTCATTTTTCACTTTCATATATATTTTGATATTTGAGGTCTTAATTTTTTCAGTTGCAGATTTTATGTTTTCAGATTCAAATCTTATTTTTTCACTTTCAGATTTTTTTCAACTTAGAGGGGCGTGACATCATGAGTAACAGCATAACAAAGAAGGCTGCCCCATAGAGGAGAAGGCGAGAGGGAAAGATCATGTCAGTGTTTTAACAGAACTAAACAGAGGTGTGAATGTGAGGAAAGTGTACTTTTACTGCAGTACAGACTGAGTGTACTTTTACTGCAGTACAGACTGAGTGTACTTTTACTGCAGTACAGACTGAGTGTACTTTTACTGCAGTACAGACTGAGTGTACTTTTACTGCAGTACAGACTGAGTGTACTTTTACTGCAGTACAGACTGAGTGTACTTTTACTGCAGTACAGACTGAGTGTACTTTTACTGCAGTACAGACTGAGTGTACTTTTACTGCAGTACAGACTGAGTGTACTTTTACTGCAGTACAGACTGAGTGTACTTTTACTGCAGTACAGACTGAGTGTACTTTTACTGCAGTACAGACTGAGTGTACTTTTACTGCAGTACAGACTTAGTTTTGGAGATTCCTTCAGCTGTTGACAACAGAACTCCACCAAATATAGTTGAGTCTCTGGTTAGCCAATGACGAAGAGACGAGTCATAATATTTGTGTCTTTTCGTTTAATTAGGTTTTTGGAGATTATTATTCCCAGGAATTTCACTCCAGGAACAACTTTATTAGATTCAACACTTGGACGAATGGGAAGTAATTCACATTTACTTATATTAAGTGTTAAGCCAGATGCTTTAGAGAAGGTTTGAATAATAATAATCATTTTTTATCTTTTAGCAAAAATTATGTATCATCTGATTATTGACTCATTTTAAATTCCTTGTCAAAAATATGAATTCCTTGAATTTCTGAGTTGTTAATATGAAAAGTTTAGGAGAAATGGGGAAACATTGTCTTATACCTTTTGACACATTAAAGGAAGGAGTCATTCCAGGATTTAAGGAAATATCACTCAACAAAAATATAAACGCAACACTTTTGTTTTTGCTCCCATTTTTCACCAGATGGACTTAAAGATTTAAAATTCATTCCAGATCCACAATATTACCATTTCTCTCAAACATTGTTCACAAATGTGTCTAAATGTGTGATAGTGAACACTTGTGCTTTGCTGAGATATTCCATCCCACCTCACAGGTGTGACACATCAAGATGCTGATCTGACATCATGATTAGTGCACAACATTTTGATAATATTGCAAAAGTTTTCTCCAAAACCCAGAAAACGTCAGGATGTTCAATTGTGTCAAAGGCTTCGAAAAGGTCTACAAACATTATATAACTATCAATAAATTCTCTGTAATCATTAGAATCATTACATAATAAAGTTATAGCTCTCCAATTGTCCAGCAGCATATTGTTCTTATTAGGGGTAGGGGTAGGGGTAGGGGTAGGGGTAGGGGTAGGGTTAGGGGTAGGGGTAGGGTTAGGGGTAGGGGTAGGGGTAGGGTTAGGGGTAGGGTTAGGGGTAGGGGTAGGGTTAGGGGTAGGGGTAGGGGTAGGGGTAGGGGTAGGGGTAGGGTTAGGGGTAGGGGTAGGGTTAGGGGTAGGGGTAGGGTTAGGGGTAGGGTTAGGGGTAGGGTTAGGGGTAGGGGTAGGGTTCGGGGTAGGGTTCGGGGTAGGGGTAGGGTTAGGGGTAGGGGTAGGGGTAGGGGTAGGGGTAGGGGTAGGGTTAGGGGTAGGGGTAGGGGTAGGGGTAGGGGTAGGGTTAGGGGTAGGGTTAGGGGTAGGGGTAGGGGTAGGGGTAGGGGTAGGGTTAGGTATTAAAGTAATAAGAGGTGAAAGGTTGCCAGTTGAGATCCATTCCATAAATGCGTTGTCAAACATATAAATCTTATTTCCTCCCAAAATATTGATTAAAATCTTCTGTCAATCCATCAATGCCTGGAGACTTTCCTTTGGACATTTTAAGGAGGACATTGTGACGTTCTAAGAGTCTCCTCTAAATCCTGTTTAAAGTCTTGTTCCATTTCTTTATTGTATTTTTTTAATTTTCTCAAGAACAGTGCAGAGTCATTTAAGGAGAATGTGTTTTATATAGATTACAATAGAAAGTTCTTATTTCTTCATTAACTTGTTTTTCGTCTTCAACAGTGAAAATATTTACTGTTACTTCTACCCACCTACAGCGAATAAAGGCACCCTTAGCTTTTCCTAAATAAATGAAGGTGAACTTGCTCATCCATATTTAAATTGGTTTTCTGATCAAATGTATTCATTTCCTTAATTACTTCCTGTCGTTCTACATTTCCCAGAGTCCTTATATGTTTACCCATTTCTATTGCAATTTTCCTAACGGTAAATTTGAACCATTCCCACTGAGCCAAAGGTGATATTTCCATCACATCAGTTTTTTGTATCAGTTCTTTAACCTTCTCACACAAACATTATTATCCAGAAGACTATTATTAAACTTCCAAATGACATTTTGATTATATTTAGCCTCGTCAAACTTTAGGGACAATGAAATTGCACAATGATTCATTAGAGGAGAAGCTGAAATTTCACATTTGGAAACATGATGAATTAAACTATTGGAAGTCAACCAATAATCTATTGTAGAACATGTAGAGGAGCTCAACCATCGAAATTGCAATTTACGAGGAGTGTCCAGTTTAAGTCAGAAATCAATTCTGCAATAGTTTCCTCATATTGATGACGTTTAACCTTTGATGGCGAACGGTCAAACCAAAGTAAAATCCCCTCCCATAATAATTCTGTTAGTATCAGAAGATATTTTCCATTTCTTAACCAATCCTTTTAAGGAAACCAACAGTTCAGTGTTTTTTGGTTAGATCCATATATACACATTAGAATAGAATTAATACCTCCATATTCAATTCCTACTATAATCCAATGACCATTGGGATCACTTAAGTGGTTGATAACATGGACAGAAAATCTATTAAACAACCATGACTAAAAAAAACAGCCCCCCCCCATCGAGTTTTCCAAAACGTGAATGCAATGCATTCCAGTGAATGAGTTTCTTGCAGAAAAATACAATTAGATTTTTGCTCCTTATGAAAAAGAAATGGTCTTTTATCCCCCTACAATTCAAAGAAAGAAACGATAGCAATGAATCAAACGAGAAACAAGACATTAGCGTGATAATGTGATGTGCAGGGGGTCGGTCCCTCATGATTTAACAACAAAAAAGGTGCCAAACAAATCGAACAATTTATTTGTGCACCTACTCATGAACATATATATATATATCAAAGCTGACGTAATAATGTCTTTTGAAAATGCAAAAAATGCAATCTGTCATTTTGTTTCCAAATATAATGTGTTTACTGTTGGAAGTGCCTCTATTGGATCGCTCTTCTTGCTCCGTTATTAATGTGAGCATT
>CM035794.1:926936-1031936 GCA_020466265.1 Siphamia tubifer | reverse complement strand
CTTTAACCTTTGACCCTAACGACCCACTCTACCAACAGAACCACAGCTTTAACCTTTGACCCTAACGACCCACTCTACCAACTGAGCCACAGCTTTAACCTTTGACCCTAACGACCCACTCTACCAACTGAGCCACAGCTTTAACCTTTGACCCTAACGACCCACTCTACCAACTGAGCCACAGCTTTAACCTTTGACCCTAACGACCCACTCTACCAACTGAGCCACAGCTTTAACCTTTGACCCTAACGACCCACTCTACCAACTGAACCACAGCTTTAACCTTTGACCCTAACGACCCACTCTACCAACAGAACCACAGCTTTAACCTTTGACCCTAACGACCCACTCTACCAACTGAGCCACAGCTTTAACCTTTGACCCTAACGACCCACTCTACCAACTGAGCCACAGCTTTAACCTTTGACCCTAACGACCCACTCTACCAACAGAACCACAGCTTTAACCTTTGACCCTAACGACCCACTCTACCAACTGAGCCACAGCTTTAACCTTTGACCCTAACGACCCACTCTACCAACTGAACCACAGCTTTAACCTTTGACCCTAACAACCCACTCTACCAACTGAACCACAGCTTTAACCTTTGACCCTAACGACCCACTCTACCAACTGAACCACAGCTTTAACCTTTGACCCTAACGACCCACTCTACCAACTGAACCACAGCTTTAACCTTTGACCCTAACGACCCACTCTACCAACTGAACCACAGCTTTAACCTTTGACCCTAACAACCCACTCTACCAACTGAGCCACAGCTTTAACCTTTGACCCTAACGACCCACTCTACCAACTGAACCACAGCTTTAACCTTTGACCCTAACGACCCACTCTACCAACTGAACCACAGCTTTAACCTTTGACCCTAACGACCCACTCTACCAACTGAACCACAGCTTTAACCTTTGACCCTAACGACCCACTCTACCAACTGAACCACAGCTTTAACCTTTGACCCTAACGACCCACTCTACCAACTGAACCACAGCCGCCCAAACATTATATTGCTTTATATTGTTTTTGTTTCTCTCCTTCAGGTCATTTTATTTTTGTTATACAGTGATCCCTCGCCACTTCGCGGTTCACTTATCGCAGATTCGCTATTTCGCGGATTTTCATAATGCATTTTTTTTTTTTTGTGCATTGTGTTCTGCATTCTGATTCGCTAAAAACTCACTCCCGCTTCTTGTATCAAAACATGCTACAAATTGTGCTATCATTTTGTCGTCTGGTGCAGTTATGTGTACGTACATAAAACAGTCCTTCCTCCTCATCTCTCTGTAAATTTGCCAAGCTAACGCTTGGTCGCTTAGCAACCATGGTGCGAATGGCCACTGAACTTAAGCGAGTAGCTGAGGAATGGGACCCTTTGATGAGCCGTTCATTACAGTTCTCCAACGTAATGGATGGTGGCATGTCGGTGTACAAGAAGAAAAAAGAGCGACAACAGCTGCCTATCACTATGTTGTTCTCCCGAACAAACACACCTGCACCGTGGGCTTCAGAAGAAGAGAACACTGCAGAGTGTAGCCCAGTCTGAAGAGCAGTGAAACAGCCTACACACGAGTCACTGCATTTGTATACATGTAATACTTGCTAATTGTAAAAAAAAAATAAAGTTTTCTATTTCGCGGATTTCACTTATCGCGGGTCATTTTCGGAACGTAACCCCCGCGATAAACGAGGGATTACTGTCTCTCTATATTTTATTTATTCACCTTTTTTACTCACCTGTTGTAGAGATTAAACGTCACGTGCCAAACCAACCGCTGCAGAGTCATCATTCTTCAATTTCCGCATTTCCTCGAGTCCTTTCACTGATCATGTGACTAGTGTTTTCTATTTAGGATGTGTTTTTCTGTTTTATTTATGATGACATTTTGACCCATTATCATGCGAATGTCCGTAATATAAAAATGGTTTAGAATACATTCATAGAAAGGCCCATGATGTCACATCTGGTTAGCTTTAATGCTAATGTGTTGCTGTGCGTCCTTTAGCATCACAAATAAAAGTTAAATCACGAATGAAAGTTTTACGATTTATTAAATAATAAAACAGAACCATAAAGGAGGGAAAATAGCTTTTACTTTCAGAAGGATGAGTTTAGATTCTGGATGAAAGTGAAACTTTTCTAAACCATCATAAACTCTGTCATTTTGATCAGGAATGAACGAGTTTAACTTTGTACAACATTTGTAACTTTATTAACGCACTGCTCTACTGTTCTTTACAAAACCAATATTCACACTCATAACTAGAAAAGAAAAGTAGACCCCCCACACACCCCCAAAATTAAATCACTTCTTCCTGTTCACATTTCCAACATATCCTGAAAATTTCATCAAAATCCGTCCATAAGTTTATTATAAAAGTCATAATTATGAGATGCATTATGGATAAATTGTAAAAAAAAATATGGGATAAAAACTCATAAATGTGAGGGAAAGTCCAAAAACCTTATAATTATAGCATTAAAAAGTCATAATTGTGATATAAAACTTATAATTCTGAGATCAAAGTAGTAATTATCAGATTAAGAAGCCATCATGATGAGATCAAAAGTCAGAATTGTGAGAAAAAGTAAAAATTCAGTGATGATATAAAAGTCAAAATTATTTAAGTCATAATGATGACATGAAAAAAGTCATACTGTGATAGAAAAGTCATATTTATGACATTAACACCTTACATTTATGATAGAAAAGTCATATTTATGACATTAACACCTTACATGTATGATAGAAAAGTCATATTTATGACATTAACACCTTACATTTATGATAGAAAAGTCATATTTATGACATTAACACCTTACATGTATGATAGAAAAGTCATATTTATGACATTAACACCTTACATTTATGATAGAAAAGTCATATTTATGACATTAACACCTTACATTTATGATAGAAAAGTCATATTTATGACATTAAAAACTTACATTTATGATAGAAAAGTCATATTTATGACATTAAAAACTTACATTTATGATAGAAAAGTCATATTTATGACATTAACACCTTACATTTATGATAGAAAAGTCATATTTATGACATTGACACCTTACATTTATGATAGAAAAGTCATATTTATGACATTAACACCTTACATTTATGATAGAAAAGTCATATTTATGACATTAAAAACTTACATTTATGATAGAAAAGTCATATTTATGACATTAACACCTTACATGTATGATAGAAAAGTCATATTTATGACATTAACACCTTACATTTATGATAGAAAAGTCATATTTATGACATTAACACCTTACATGTATGATAGAAAAGTCATATTTATGACATTAACACCTTACATTTATGATAGAAAAGTCATATTTATGACATTAACACCTTACATTTATGATAGAAAAGTCATATTTATGACATTAAAAACTTACATTTATGATAGAAAAGTCATATTTATGACATTAAAAACTTACATTTATGATAGAAAAGTCATATTTATGACATTAACACCTTACATTTATGATAGAAAAGTCATATTTATGACATTGACACCTTACATTTATGATAGAAAAGTCATATTTATGACATTAACACCTTACATTTATGATAGAAAAGTCATATTTATGACATTAAAAACTTACATTTATGATAGAAAAGTCATATTTATGACATTAACACCTTACATTTATGATAGAAAAGTCATATTTATGACATTAACACCTTACATTTATGATAGAAAAGTCATATTTATGACATTAAAAACTTACATTTATGATAGAAAAGTCATATTTATGACATTAAAAACTTACATGTATGATAGAAAAGTCATATTTATGACATTAACACCTTACATGTATGATAGAAAAGTCATATTTATGACATTAACACCTTACATTTATGATAGAAAAGTCATATTTATGACATTAACACCTTACATTTATGATAGAAAAGTCATATTTATGACATTAAAAACTTACATTTATGATAGAAAAGTCATATTTATGACATTAAAAACTTACATTTATGATAGAAAAGTCATATTTATGACATTAACACCTTACATTTATGATAGAAAAGTCATATTTATGACATTGACACCTTACATTTATGATAGAAAAGTCATATTTATGACATTAACACCTTACATTTATGATAGAAAAGTCATATTTATGACATTAAAAACTTACATTTATGATAGAAAAGTCATAATGATGAGATTAAAGTTAAAAGTTGTGCTCCTAAAGCCAGGGGACTAAAACCTTCTGTTCCACATTTTCAGTCCAGACTTATCTTCTTGGAACCTTGATCCAACCATCATTTAAGACTTTTCATTTTCTTTATCACCAACACACTTGTGGGAACGTGTCATTAGTTTGAGTCTAGAAACTTCTGACTGTAGACTAGTGTTATTGGACTGTGTTAAAGATGACCAAATTAACAAAATAATCAAAAAAATGATCCAAACCAAACAGGAAATGTGGAGAATAAGAAAATACTTCAACAAAAAATGTCCAAAATTATTCAGTAAAAAGTAAAAATGACAATATTTTCACTAAAATGAACAAAAAAGTATCATTAGTGGTTTATTCTGTTTCATATATAACCGTTTGTTTTCATGATAATAAAATACATGTGGGACAAACGTATTAATCTGTATTCATTTTAAATTTCTTGACCTTATTCCACATATTCAGATGAAGATGATGAAGGTCACACGTACCGTAGACCACCGTAGACCTCCGTTCTGCCCATCTGGACCCCTGAGGAACCCTCCTCTGCATCACTGAGCTGCAGCTCTACCTGGTCTGGTCTGGCCTGGACTGGTCTACACTGGTCTGGTCTGGCCTGGACTGGTCTGCACTGGTCTAGTTTGGAGTGAACTGGTCTAGTTTGGACTGTAATGGACTGAAGTAGGTCCAGGTCCTTATGTTCCAGATCGTTGTGGGTCGAGCTGCAGGAGAACGTTTTCCCATCAGGCACTGGTGTGGCACTGGCCATGGGTTTCCCACCCTGGAATGCGGAAAGGCTACTTCCTGTCCTGCCAGTCTTTATCAGACCAACGTCTTCCATGCTGGAGGAACTGATGTTCTGTCAAGATACCCCGCCCCCCCCAAAACAATCATGTCCCCTGGTAGCACAAGCAGTTTACATGTGATGTTAAACACACGGGGACTATTGTTCATCGTATACCAGATTTTCCGCACAATAAGGTGCACTGGACGATGAGGTGCATTAACTAAAGTCAAAATCATAGATAGTACTTTATTATCTTCATGTGTCGTCTGCATTGAACCCATCCTTCTGAGGAGCCATGGGTGGAGCCTGGGAACCCATCTGCTGCTGGAGAGACAGGCTCATGGCCAATCACCTGCTGGAAGATTTTTATCTTCACAAAAATGTTGTTGGGTGATGAAGGAAACTGGAGCACCTGGAGGAAACCCATCCAGACACGAGGAGAACATGCTAACTCCACACAGAAAGGCCCGCACAGTCTGGGAATCAAACCAAGGTCTTCTGCTGTGAGGCATGAGCGCTAACTGCTACTGTTGGTCTAGTGTTCACCTAGTGTTCACCTAGTGTTGGTCTAGTGTTGGCCTAGTGTTGGTCTAGTGTTCACCTAGTGTTCACCTAGTGTTGGTCTAGTGTTGGCCTAGTGTTGGTCTAGTGTTCACCTAGTGTTGGTCTCGTGTTCACCTAGTGTTGGCCTAATGTTCACCTAGTGTTGGCCTAATGTTCACGTAGTGTTGGCCTTGTGTTGGTCTAGTGTTCACCGAGTGTTGGCTTAGTGTTGGTCTCGTGTTCACCTAGTGTTGGCTTAGTGTTGGTCTTGAGTTCACCTAGTGTTGGCCTAGTGTTGGTCTAGTGTTCACCTAGTGTTGGCCTAGTGTTGGTCTAGTGTTCACCCAGTGTTGGCCTAATGTTCACCTAGTGTTGGCCTAATGTTCACCTAGTGTTGGCCTAGTGTTCACGTAGTGTTGGCCTTGTATTGGTCTAGTGTTCACCTAGTGTTGGCCTAGTGTTGGTCTCGTGTTCACCTAGTGTTGGCCTAGTGTTGGTCTTGAGTTCACCTAGTGTTGGCCTAGTGTTGGTCTAGTGTTCACCTAGTGTTGCCCTAGTGTTGGTCTAGTGTTCACCTGGTGTTGGTCTAGTGTTCACCTAGTGTTGGCCTAATGTTCACCTAGTGTTGGTCTAGTGTTCACCCAGTGTTGGCCTAATGTTCACCTAGTGTTGGCCTAATGTTCACCTAGTGTTGGCCTAATGTTCACCTAGTGTTGGCCTAGTGTTCACGTAGTGTTGGCCTTGTATTGGTCTAGTGTTCACCTAGTGTTGGCCTAGTGTTGGTCGAGTGTTCACCTAGTGTTAGTCTAGTGTTTACCTAGTGTTGGCCTAGTGTTGGCCTAGTGTTCACCTGGTGTTTTCCTAGTGTTTGTCTAGTGTTCACCTAGTGTTGGCCTAATGTTTGCCTAATGTTGGTCTAGTGTTGGTCTAGTGTCCACCTAGTGTTGGCCTAGTTTTGGCCTAGTGTTCACCTAGTGTTGGCCTATTGTTGGTCTACTGTTCACCTAGTGTTGGCCTAGTGTTCACCTAGTGTTCGCCTAGTGTTGGTCTAGTGTTCACCTAGTGTAGGCCTAATGTTCGCCTAGTGTTGGTCTAGTGTTCACCGAGTGTTGGCCTAGTGTTCACCTAGTGTTGGCCTAGTGTTTGCCTAGTTTTGGCCTAGTGTTCACCTAGTGTTCGCCTAGTGTTGGTCTAGTGTTCACCTAGTGTTTGCCTAGTGTTCACCTAGTTTTGGCCTAGTGTTGGTCTAGTGTTCACCTAGTGTTGGCCTAGTTTGGTCTAGTGTTCACCTGGTGTTGGTCTAGTGTTCACCTAGTGTTGGCCTAATGTTCACCTAGTGTTGGTCTACTGTTCACCCAGTGTTGGCCTAATGTTCACCTAGTGTTGGCCTAATGTTCACCTAGTGTTGGCCTAGTGTTCACGTAGTGTTGGCCTTGTATCGGTCTAGTGTTCACATAGTGTTGGCCTAGTGTTGGTCTCGTGTTCACCTAGTGTTGGCCTAGTGTTGGTCTTGAGTTCACCTAGTGTTGGCCTAGTGTTGGTCTAGTGTTCACCTAGTGTTGCCCTAGTGTTGGTCTAGTGTTCACCTGGTGTTGGTCTAGTGTTCACCTAGTGTTGGCCTAATGTTCACTTAGTGTTGGTCTAGTGTTCACCCAGTGTTGGCCTAATGTTCACCTAGTGTTGGCCTAATGTTCACCTAGTGTTGGCCTAAAGTTCACCTAGTGTTGGTCTAGTGTCCACCTAGTGTTGGCCTAGTGTTGGTCTAGTGTTCACCTAGTGTTGGCCTAGTGTTGGTCGAGTGTTCACCTAGTGTTAGTCTAGTGTTCACCTAGTGTTGGCCTAGTGTTGGCCTAGTGTTCACCTGGTGTTTTCCTAGTGTTTGTCTAGTGTTCACCTAGTGTTGGCCTAATGTTTGCCTAATGTTGGTCTAGTGTCCGCCTAGTTTTGGCCTAGTGTTCACCTAGTGTTCGCCTATTGTTGGTCTACTGTTCACCTAGTGTTGGCCTAGTGTTCACCTAGTGTTGGCCTAGTGTTCACCTAGTGTTGGCCTAGTGTTGGCCTAGTGTTCACCTAGTGTTGGCCTAGTGTTTGCCTAGTTTTGGCCTAGTGTTCACCTAGTGTTCGCCTAGTGTTGGTCTAGTATTCACCTAGTGTTTGCCTAGTGTTCACCTAGTTTTGGACTAGTGTTGGTCTAGTGTTCACCTAGTGTTGGTCTAGTGTTGGTCTAGTGTTCACCAAGCGTTGGCCTAGTGTTCACGTAGTGTTGGCCTAGTGTTGGTCTAGTGTTCACCTAGTGTTGGCCTAATGTTCACCTAGTGTTGGCCTAGTGTTCACCTAGTGTTGGCCTAATGTTGGCCTAGTGTGGGTCTAGTGTTCACCTAGTGTTGGTCTAGTGTTCACCTAGTGTTGGCCTAGTGTTGGTCTAGTGTTCACCTAGTGTTGGCCTAGTGTTGGTTGAGAGTTCACCTAGTGTTGGTCTAGTGTTCACCTAGTGTTGGCCTAGTGTTGGCCACGTGTTCACCTAGTGTTTTCCTAGTGTTGGTCTTGAGTTCACCTAGTGTTCACCTAGTGTTGGCCTAGTGTTCACCTAGAGTTGGCCTAATGTTCACCTAGTGTTGGTCTAGTGTTCACCTAGTGTTGGTCTAGGGTTCACCTAGTGCTGGCCTAGTGTTGGTCTAGTGTTCACCTAGTGTTGGTCTAGTGTTCACCTAGTGTTCACCTAGTGTTCACCTAGTGTTGGCCTAATGTTTGCCTAATGTTGGTCTAGTGTCCGCCTAGTTTTGGCCTAGTGTTCACCTAGTGTTCGCCTATTGTTGGTCTACTGTTCACCTAGTGTTGGCCTAGTGTTCACCTAGTGTTGGCCTAGTGTTGGCCTAGTGTTCACCTAGTGTTGGCCTAGTGTTTTCCTAGTTTTGGCCTAGTGTTCACCTAGTGTTCGCCTAGTGTTGGTCTAGTATTCACCTAGTGTTTGCCTAGTGTTCACCTAGTTTTGGACTAGTGTTGGTCTAGTGTTCACCTAGTGTTGGTCTAGTGTTGGTCTAGTGTTCACCAAGCGTTGGCCTAGTGTTCACGTAGTGTTGGCCTAGTGTTGGTCTAGTGTTCACCTAGTGTTGGCCTAATGTTCACCTAGTGTTGGCCTAGTGTTCACCTAGTGTTGGCCTAATGTTCGCCTAGTGTGGGTCTAGTGTTCACCTAGTGTTGGTCTAGTGTTCACCTAGTGTTGGCCTAGTGTTGGTCTAGTGTTCACCTAGTGTTGGCCTAGTGTTGGTTGAGAGTTCACCTAGTGTTGGTCTAGTGTTCACCTAGTGTTGGCCTAGTGTTGGCCACGTGTTCACCTAGTGTTTTCCTAGTGTTGGTCTTGAGTTCACCTAGTGTTCACCTAGTGTTGGCCTAGTGTTCACCTAGAGTTGGCCTAATGTTCACCTAGTGTTGGTCTAGTGTTCACCTAGTGTTGGTCTAGGGTTCACCTAGTGCTGGCCTAGTGTTGGTCTAGTGTTCACCTAGTGTTGGTCTAGTGTTCACCTAGTGTTCACCTAGTGTTCACCTAGTGTGTGCCTAGTGTTGGTCTAGTGGTCACCTAGCGTTGGCCTAGTGTTCACCTAGAGTTGGCCTAATGTTCACCTAGTGTTGGTCTAGTGTTCACCTAGTGTTGGTCTAGTGTTCACCTAGTGCTGGCCTAGTGTTGGTCTAGTGTTCACCTAGTGTTGGTCTAGTGTTCACCTAGTGTTGGCCTAGTGTTGGTCTAGTGTTCACCTAGTGTTTGCCTAGTGTTGGCCTAGTGTTGGTCTAGTGGTCACCTAGCGTTGGCCTAGTGTTCACCTAGAGTTGGCCTAATGTTCACCTAGTGTTGGTCTAGTGTTCACCTAGTGTTGGTCTAGTGTTCACTTAGTGCTGGCCTAGTGTTGGTCTAGTGTTCACCTAGTGTTGGTCTAGTGTTCACCTAGTGTTGGCCTAACGCATATCTGACCCACACCCACTCACTGTTTAGGCTCTTGGGGAAAAAAAGAACACACACAACATACATGTCCTTGTCATGTAACAGTATACCAAATAAAACCCAATTTATTCTTTATGGGGCCGACGAAAACATTTTCTTTTTTTCCAACACTTGTGCTTCTCCATACTTTGACTTCATTTCAACTTTAAAACACAGGCATTTTTGTTCTGTCTTCAGGATGTGATTGTCATGAGGGTGTGATTTACGGTTCTCATAGGGAACTCAGTAGATCCACCACTTCTAACTAACAGTAATAAGTAGTAGTAGTAGTAATGCTAATGAAGAATCCTAATGCTAACAAAAATGATAATGCATTAAAAATTCTAAATAAAGAACAAATGCTAATAAAATTCTAATATATGCTAATAAAGCATAGTAATGCTAACAAAGAATGCTAATGCTAATGAAGAATGCTAACAAAGAATGCTAATTCTAAGGAAGGATGCTAATGCTGATGAAGAATGCTAATGCTAACAAAATGCTGATGAAGAATTCTAACAAGAATGCTAATGCTAACAAAGAACACTAATGCTAACAAAGAATGCTAATGCTCATAAAATGTTTAATGCTAACAACAAATGGTAATGCTAATGGAGAATGCTAATGCTAATACTAAGAAAGATTGCTAATGCTAATAAAATGCTAATGCCAAGAAAGATTGCTAATATTAATAAAATGCTAATGTCAATAAAGAATGGTAATGCTAACTAAGAATGCTAATGCTAACAAAGAATGCTAATGCCAACAAAGAATACTAGCGAGAATGCTAATGCTAACAAAGAATGATAATATGAATGCTAATGACGAATACAAATGCTAACAAGGCTAGTCACCTGGTGTCCCCACCCTCCTCCCTGGGGGGAGTGGTGGCGCTCCTGACAGTGTCTGCGTGGGAGCCGTGGGTGACGGGATCTGCAGTGACTCACCTGTGCTGACCTGTGACCCCGGACCTCCTCCCTCACCTGTCTGATGGATGGACCAGTAGCATTATAGCAGTGCTTCTCAAATCTGGTCCTCATGGCCCAGTGTCCTGCATGTTTTAAATTGTTTTGTTTTTTTTAATATAAATAAATAATTTAAAAGAAATAAATTAAATCTAAAATGAATTAAAATAATTAAAATTTTGTTTTAGTTAGTTTTACATTATATATATATATATAACCTAACCCTCCTTTAAAAAAACTTAATTAATTAATTAATTAATTAAATTAAAAAAAACATTTTTAAAATAAAATACATACCTCCCTCTTTTTTAACAAAACAATAAATAAAAAATAATTAAATGAATACTAAAAATTAAAAAAAACATTTATAGTAAATAAATATTTTAAAAATCTATCTAAAAATCTATTTTTCTTACATTACACCATTATATCATTATCAGGCTTCTGAAGAGTTTATCATTAACTGTGATAGAAGAGGGAGATCATGCACGAGGACTGAGGACCCGTCCATGGGAATGGATCTGTCCTTCAGTGTGGTTCTACCCTACATTTAGTGTTTTTCCCACTGGGTTTGGAAGTTTTTACTGCTGAGAAGGAGGAGCTAAGGACAGGGGGAGGAGCTAAGGACAGGAGGAGGGTCTAAGGACAGGGGGAGGGTCTAAGGACAGGGGAGGGTCTAAGGACAGGGGGAGGGTCTAAGGACAGGGGGAGGGTCTAAGGACAGGGGGAGGGTCTAAGGACAGGGGGAGGGTCTTTTCATATATCTCTGTAGTTGCTTGTGTTTCTATGAGACGACTTTGTTGTGATTTGGGAGTTTATAAATAAAATTGAATTGAACAAGGAATGCTAATGCTAAAGAAGAATGAAAAATGTCTCAATAACTCGTCCTCACGGCAAAACCATAAATAGTAGACAAACAATCTTTTCCACAAATGTTGCCATGGTTGTGAGAATTCAAACAAACCAGGGTTTGAAGATCTAGCTCTTTTTAAAGTGAAATGACAGGAACCTGTTTGGGACTTCTATTGGAAAAATCATTTCTGTCTCATGTTGAGTTCAGTGTTTTTCAAATTGTTCTAACTCACTTATTTTTCACAGTACACACATAAAAAGTACATGTACTTGTTCCTCACACCCTCCTGTCACTCATCATCAACTTTGTTTTCACCAATTATTTACACTTTTACCAAAAATGGCAGTAGTTCAGAGGCATGGTTTAACATTCAGACAGTCACCTCTGTGTGTCTGCGTGTGGAACTACAGGCTGGTTTCCATGGCAACATAGAAAGTCCCTTTGTCACAGAAAATGGGAGGAGTTTTAACATAAAATGGGAGGAGCTTTAACAGACCTGAGTTTTATAATCATGACTTTATCATTTATATTCCAGTGGTAGAAACACGCTCCCATAGGTAAAAAATATATAAAAGTCTAAACTGACATAAAAAGTCACAATTATGGAACAAAAAGTAATAAGCAATAATAATGAAATAAAAAGTCATAATAATGAGGTGAAAAGTCAAGAATTATGAGATAAAACGTAAAAGAATTGACCTAAAAGCCCTAATAATTAAAGTTACAATAATGAGGGACATAAAAAGGAAAAAAAGATAAAAGAACAAAACTTAAATAGTTATAATCCTGACAGAAAAACAATTAACATTTTTAAAAAATTAAACAATTACTCAAAAATGTGACATAAAGTCTTCTTCATTAGCAATAGCATTCTTAGTTAGCATGAGCATTCTTCATCAGCAGTTTCATTAGCATTAGCATTCTTATTAGCAAGCAATAATACAATTAAAACTGATGATGAGAGACAAAGTTGACAATAGATCATAAGTTAAAATCTTTCATTTTTGTGTCCACAGGAAGTATGTGTCCACAGGAAGTATGTGTCCACAGGAAGTATGTGTCCACAGGAAGTATGTGTCCACAGGACAGAGGATCTGGGTGAACGACTAGACTGTTTTCATTTGGGAATCAGGAACCAGGAAAGGAGCAACTTCCTGAACTTCCTGAAGTTCCACCAGCCACGCTGGAACCATATTTACAGGTGGGCGTGGTCATCCATAGGTGGGCGTGGCTTAGTACTTTACTAAAACACAGAGCGGGCAGAGATAATGAAGCAGATTCTCTCCATTCAACTGCACCAATGATGTTCACAACAAAGCACATCCCATAATAATGACCCCATGTCCCATAATAATGACCCCATGTCCCATAATAATGACCCCTGTCCCATAATAATGACCCCTGTCCCATAATAATGACCCCATGTCCCATAATAATGACCCCATGTCCCATAATAATGACCCCTGTCCCATAATAATGACCCCATGTCCCATAATAATGACCCCTGTCCCATAATAATGACCCCTGTCCCATAATAATGACCCCATGTCCCATAATAATGACCCCATGTCCCATAATAATGACCCCTGTCCCATAATAATGACCCCTGTCCCATAATAATGACCCCATGTCCCATAATAATGACCCCTGTCCCATAATAATGACCCCATGTCCCACAATAATGACCCCATGTCCCATAATAATGACCCCATGTCCCATAATAATGACCCCTGTCCCATAATAATGACCCCATGTCCCATAATAATGACCCCATGTCCCATAATAATGACCCCATGTCCCATAATAATGACCCCATGTCCCACAATAATGACCCCATGTCCCACAATAATGACCCCATGTCCCACAATAATGACACCATGTCCCACAATAATGACCCCTGTCCCATAATAATGACCCCATGTCCCATAATAATGACCCCATGTCCCATAATAATGACCCCATGTCCCATAATAATGACCCCATGTCCCACAATAATGACCCCATGTCCCACAATAATGACCCCATGTCCCACAATAATGACACCATGTCCCACAATAATGACACCATGTCCCATAATAATGACCCCATGTCCCACAATAATGACCCCATGTCCCATAATAATGACCCCATGTCCCATAATAATGACCCCATGTCCCACAATAATGACCCCATGTCCCACAATAATGACACCATGTCCCACAATAATGACACCATGTCCCATAATAATGACCCCATGTCCCATAATAATGACCCCATGTCCCATAATAATGACCCCTGTCCCATAATAATGACCCCATGTCCCACAATAATGACCCCATGTCCCATAATAATGACCCCATGTCCCATAATAATGACCCCATGTCCCATAATAATGACCCCTGTCCCATAATAATGACCCCATGTCCCACAATAATGACCCCATGTCCCATAATAATGACCCCATGTCCCATAATAATGACCCCATGTCCCATAATAATGACCCCATGTCCCACAATAATGACCCCATGTCCCACAATAATGACCCCATGTCCCACAATAATGACACCATGTCCCACAATAATGACACCATGTCCCATAATAATGACCCCATGTCCCACAATAATGACCCCATGTCCCACAATAATGACACCATGTCCCACAATAATGACCCCATGTCCCATAATAATGACCCCATGTCCCACAATAATGACACCATGTCCCATAATAATGACCCCATGTCCCACAATAATGACCCCATGTCCCACAATAATGACACCATGTCCCACAATAATGACCCCATGTCCCACAATAATGACACCATGTCCCACAATAATGACACCATGTCCCACAACAATGACCCCATGTCCCATAATGACAAAACATCCCATAATAATGACACTCTTGTCCATTTCTGACAACAGGGTTTGAATCATCTGTGGAGAGGGGGCGTGGCTTTGGGGATTTATGCCCCGGATCACCGGATATTTATATTTATATATATATATATATATATATATATATATATATATATATATATATCACCCGTGTACTTCGCTCCAAACAACACATATTACAACTGATATTTGGGCATCCATCCTACATCAAAACCCAGATTGACCCGACCCCCCCCCCCCCAACCTATTATAGGGAGTTTCTCCATCATACTGTCTATATGTTTATGTCTCTGCTCAGTCAATAACCCACCTCCACCTGACCCAGTTGACCCACACCTCACTTTTCTTTGAATAGGATGGTGAGGAAGATAAAATATATGAAAAAACTAAAACCAAACATTCATAAAAAAAAAACTATCAAACCTGCTCAAAAGACACATTAAAACTAAGTGAATTAGAGGAAAAAAGTCCAAACTAACTAAAACAAAACTATAATGAAAAATCCAAACTATTCTAACCCTGATCCTTAGTTTACATTTCTACATTCTCTTATTTTATTTATAATATAGTGTTAATATTTACTCAGTGTTAAATATGTTCATTAAATATGGACTCATTTACATTTTCTTCCCATTAAATAAAGTTTCCTTTTTTCCCACAAGGAAACTTTGTTTAATGGAAACCTTTCAGTGTGTTCATTTAAAAATGTTTATCTTCATGTCACAGGGTCACAGATATAGAACACATTACATTAACTATCTCTGTCAATTACAATGAATGTTTCACTTTAATCAGTGTCATCTTTATATGGGGGTAACACTTCTTACCTGATCATCACTTGACAATATCTTCCCTGATAGTGTGACAAACATAGGGACCTTGTACCAAGATGGCGGCTGTGGCACCTGAGGCTGGACATGCTAACATGCTAACATGCTAACATACTCTATAGTGTTCTATATCTATGTCACTAGGAGTCTGAGCTTTGCCATCAGGGCCACGTATGATGTTCTCCCAACACCAACCAATCGCCACCAATGGTTTGGTGAGGATCCTGGGTGCGTCCTGTGCTCCACCCCAGCCTCCCTTCGGCATATACTCACTGGGTGCAAAACCAGCCTGACTCAGGGACGGTATACTTGGCGACACAACCAAGTCCTTAAGAGCCTGGCTAGTGCACTGGAGGAAAAACGAGCCAGCATCAATGCCAGAGCGCTGCCAAAGCCCAATAACTCACAACCAGGGGGCAATGGCCTTTGTCCGTGAGGGGGTTACTGCTACAAGGAGCAACTCAACACCATCTGAGAGAAGCCAGCTGTCCCCTGCACGAGACTGGAAAATGTTGGCTGACATTGGCAGTCAGCTGGTGTTCCCCTCAGAGATCGCCACCACGACCTTGAGGCCTGACCTGGTGCTCTGGTCTCCCTCCATAAAGAAGGTGTTCATCATCGAACTGACTGTACCCTGGGAGGATTCCATGGACGAGGCTTTTGAGCGGAAGCATCTCCGTTATGCCGACTTTGCTGCCGAAGCAAGGCAACGCGGCTGGAACACAGAAGTGTGTCCAGTAGAGGTTGGCTGCAGAGGTTTTGTGGGAACTTCCACCACAAAACTGCTGAGGGACTTGGGAATTGAGGGTAAGAACCTGCGGACAGCCGTCAAGGCGGCATCGGAGGCTGCTGAAAGAAGCAGCCAGTGGCTCTGGTTAAAGAGGAGCGACCCCACCTGGGCCGCCAAGTAGTCGAACAACTTAACTGACTAATTGGGCTTGGGACGCAAGCTGAGGCCTGATCAACCTACAGCTGGCCGCCTCTGGAGAGGGTGTATAGTGTAAAGGCCGAAACACCCTGTGACCCAGAGGAACACTACTGATGATGCGTACCCACAAATTCTCCTAACAATCTTCTCCACTACCATCCACCAACAGTTCTTTGCACGTGCTAGCACAGGAAGTAAGATCTCATCTTGTGTTTCTGGAATCTGAATATGAGGTTAGCATTTGTCAAACAGGTCACCTTAACATGCTAACATGCTAACATACTGATATACTGTATAGTGTTCTATATCTATGTCATGAGGTTAGCATTTGTCAAACAGGTCACCTTAACATGCACTAAAATACAGAACATTACATTTAATAAATCTGTTTTTCTTCATAATGTCTGGCTAGTTTGAATCATAATTAGACCAAATTAAAGACCTTTAAGAGTTAGTATGGATGTTTATTTATATTTGAACAGTATAGTATTCATCTGTACATTTTTCTTGTGTGAATTTTATCCAGACACCTGTTATTATTAAATAGTGAATAAATTAAATGTTACATTTACCCCTGCCTGCTTTAGAGGAATTATTACATTTGAGTACTTATGTGTGTGAGTAGACCAGGAGTTGACCTGCAGTGAGCTAACACAGTAGCAGTGAGCTAACACAGCAGCAGTGAGCTAACACAGTAGCAGTGAGTTAACACAGTAGCAGTGAGCTAACACAGTAGCAGTGAGCTAACACAGTAGCAGTGAGCTAACACAGTAGCAGTGAGCTAACACAGTAGCAGTGAGCTAACACAGTAGCAGTGAGCTAACACAGTAGCAGTGACCTAACACAGTAGCAGTGAGCTAACACAGTAGCAGTGAGCTAACACAGTAGCAGCTAACGACAAACAGCCTAGTGGTCTATGGGTATTTTTTTGTCTTACCACCTTATCACCAACACACTTCACCAGAACATCCCAGAACCAGAACATTTTTCTCTCATCCAATAAGTTTATACATTGACATGGAACTGGTAAGTTTGTAAGATAAGTCTTTATTTCAGTGCTTGTGGATGGTAGATGATAGTTTATTGGTCAATTTAAAGAAAAAAACTTTAGAAATTGATTCAACTCTTTCGTTTAAGACAGGTGCCACTGTCAGCACTGGGGGCTGAGCCCCCCTAAAGGTTACATGCTAGAGTCGCCCCTGGTCCACGCCCCATAATAATGACAGAAACAACACAAGTCTAAACTATGACATAAATGCTAACCTAGCCTAGCCTCATACATTCCATGTATGGGTCTAGTGATGCTTCACAGTCAGAGAAGGCGGGGCTAAAAGGTTGTTTTTCAAATCCATCTGTATGCAATAGGTGGTGGTGAGGAAGTATTGATGTTCTATGTTACTATGGAATTGAATTGTTTATTGATCCACATCAGTTATCACATCAAAGATGAGTGCAGTTCTACCTGTGGTCATTATCATTTAACTACATACATTCATACTTCATACAGCACAAACAAAACATAGAAGGGAAATAAAATGGGCTTCTTCTTCTTCTTCTTCTATTTACACATTGTGTAAACAGATACATTTTCAATTTGATTTTAAAGGCTTTCTTAATTGTTTCGTTAACCAAAAAACGTGGTAAAGAATTCCATGCTACCATTACTCTATGATGGAACGTTCTGTGTCCAGCACCTGTTCTATAAATAGACATTCTGTCTGATGACTGTCTGTTACAAGAAAACACAAAACTATTATACAAACAAACAGGACTTCATGTTGTTATGTTTCTTACAAAGCTAACGAGAGACTTTAATTGATCGCCACTTCAATTGATCAAACATTTCAAATACTCTAGTTCTGTATGAACAATTAAGCGTTAAACGAGCAGCTTTATTTGGAGCTTAACCTTTAACCTTTAACCCTAATGACCCCCTCTACCAACTGAGCCACAGCCTCCTTAACCTTTAACCTTTAACCCTAATGACCCCCTCTACCAACTGAGCCACAGCCTCCTTAACCTTTAACCTTTAACCCTAATGACCCCCTCTACCAACTGAGCCACAGCCTCCTTAACCTTTAACCCTAACGACCCCCTCTACCAACTGAGCCACAGCCTCCCAGTAATCGATCAAAGACCCCCAGACCAGGTCAGGATCCTCCTGTCGTCGTACTTCAGACCAGTCAATCGCTCTTACTTGGTTACAATAGCTGTTTTCATGGAAGTGTTTAAAGATTCGTTTAAAAATGACCTCTGACCTCTTTTAGGTACTTTTGTCTTCCTTCCAACAGCTATCAGATTGTGGCCGCTGCAGCCCACTGGAATGGAAATTGCTTTTGAGCACAACTCAGAAACCTTTGTAAATATTAAATCTCCATTTGCTCTTCTACATATTGTGGTTTCCTTTTGAACCACTTGTGATAGATTCCATGTGTGAGCTAGAGGAAGCAGTCTGGCGTTCATAGGACAATCTTTCACATTCCAGTCAATATTGAACAAACATGTCAGTCTTTGCATCACATGTTTTATCTACAGCAGCATCCTATTAGCATTGGTTTTAAAAAGGGAAGTTGTATTTGGAGCCATAACATTTCCACATCTTCACATCCAAGGTCATGGAGGGAACCACTGTAGAGAGTGTGTACTGTACGGGTTTAGGTCCAAACAAAGATATGTACACTTAGTTAAAATGGAGTGGACCTGACCCGCATCTGATGGAAATTCATTAATTTTCAACAAAATTCAAAGATTTTGCAACAATCTCTGCTGTGGATTTTACCTGGTCCTCCAACAGCAGCACATGAAAGACTATTGGTACTATTGACTTTTGGTACCACTACCTCGGTACCAAAAGGATCAACCATAGTTATCATTTATCATTACATGTTTGTTGACATTAGCTAGCAGTAACAACTAATGTAAACAAACATGCTGCTAGCTAAACTACTCTATGTGGAACTAAAAAACATAGCTTTCAAACGTTCCTCTGACAAAGTAGTCACTGGAGACACAGGCATTAGCATTAGCATTAGCATAGCAGACTCTGGTTCTCCTGATCACAAACACAGATTTAAAATCCACTTTTTACTGCGTTTTTCTGTGAGATTTTTCCATTTATCATCTTTACGACTTACAGTCTTTGGTATTTTAAAAATCAGTTCTCCTTCTCTCGGTTAGACTCATCAGGGCAGACAAAAACTGTGCAACACGTAGACATTTTCTCAACAAACAAATCATTTGGATTCCCTTTCTGACCCCCACCTGACATTTGTGCACTGACTTTATACCAATGTGACGTCACATCCTACAACCAATCAGTGTAATCTTTCGGATGACGTAGTTAGAGCGCCTGAAAGTTCAGTCCGGAGAAAGTTAGGAATGACTAAACAAAATGGTGGATTATGGAGCTGAACGACTGTTGTCGCTTCTGTAAAAAGAATTTAAAGATTGTTGACGTTTTCTCACATTCTTCACTCATCTGTGATAAAAGGAAATCTACACCTGTTGTTGTTCTTCTTCTATGGTTGTTGACGAGGATCACCTGCTCGCCTTGGAATTATGCTAGGTTGTGTTAGCCTATACTCTTAACTAAACAATACACAATGATTATAAGTTGTACGTAGTGCTCGGGTGGCACAAAATAGCTGCAGAGACAGTCTTTGGAACAGACAAGTGTTTATTTGTAGAACACAAGTTAAACACTCAGTGAGAGCATCTTGAGACGTTCTGGCCTATGCTAGGAACCACTCCGGCATTTATACTTTTCTCCGGGTCTGGGTAACCACGCCTAGGCCCCTCCTATTCTTGGCTGTTTCATATCACTCATCCACCGGTAAATTCCTTAAGTCAGATTTATTGGTGGCTCAGACTTCGCTGACTTCTTTTTTTTTTACTTAAGGGTAGCAGGGGTCTCCCCCAGCTGCCAGTTACACCCCCTGATGCCACACAGTCTGGTCCTTTTTTACTTAAGAAAAACAAAGGGCCTCCTGCAGCCGTGATTTTCACTCCAGCACCCATATCTCAGGTTCCACATTGGCCGGGTGTGGTAGGGACTTTTGACCTCACAACTCCAATATATCTTGACCTCTTGAACTAACGCCACTCCAATACATTTGTCTGTCTTCTCAGCATTCTACAACTCTAATACATTAGTCATTCATTTGTCCCTTCCTGCAGCTGTGTTTTATGATGTTACATTTATTAATTCAATCCTCTACATTGTTTACACTTGTTTCTCTACCAATTGTTGCAGCATCACTTTATTAGGCCCGCCTTCTGACTCTATACTTCACTGTGATTGGTCGACCAGTTTCTGGGAAATCTAGACAAAAGTTACATTGAGTGAAACTAGACTACTACGATAGAACATTATATTTACTGATGCTAGGAGGAGCTAGTGTGGCTAGGCTACTACGATAGAACATTATATTTACTGATGCTAGGAGGAGCTAGTGTGGCTAGGCTACTACGATAGAACATTAGATTTACTGATGCTAGGAGGAGCTAGTGTGGCTAGGCTACTACGATAGAACATTAGATTTACTGATGCTAGGAGGAGCTAGCGTGGCTAGGCTACTACGATAGAACATTAGATTTACTGATGCTAGGAGGAGCTAGTGTGGCTAGGCTACTACGATAGAACATTAGATTTACTGATGCTAGGAGGAACCTTGTCCAGATGGACAGACAGACACAGGGTTTATGACAGACCTCATAGTTTCTGATGAGACTGGACTTTAGTGTCCAACACTAAACTGAAAACATACATTTAATGTAGCTTTTAGTTACATCTTACCCTTAATATTATTTTACTCCATTTTATGCATTTACTTTTATTTCATTACCATTATTATTAATTTATTCTATTCTTTTTAATTCGGTAAACCTTTTAATTTGTTCCTACAATTGTGGGATAATGGGGGGGGGGGTGCTGACAAAGAACGCTAATGAAGAATGCTAGTCCTAATAAAGAATGCTAATGCTAATAAAGAATTGTAATAAAGAATGCTAGTGCTAATAAAGAATGCTAATGCAAATGAAAAATGCTAACAAACAATGCTAATGCTAAAGGGTGTACAGCACCGCCTGCTGTTGGACAGTCCATTGACAATTGGATTTTCTCTGAATGTAAAGTGACTATTGATCAACTTCAATTCAATCCTTTGATCGATTATTGACAATAACTGGAAGGAATGTGAGTGGAAACTGTGTTGAAAGGTTGCTATGGTTACAGTTGTCCACTTGCTCGACTTTTTTCTCCAATTTTAGTTCATTAATTAAAAATGATCCTTCTTCAGACACACAGGTTTTTCAAAATAAAAGCATTAGATCTGGTTCCAACATGAGGGTGATGACCAGCTGTTTTTATTAACACACACGTCCACAAGTCGACTTCAATTTGGACGAGTTTTTCTCTCTCTCCTAATCTGATGCTAATGTCTTGGACATTGTTACGTTCCAGTGAACTTTAATACAAGCTGGTCATTGACAGACGTGTGTGTGTGTGTGTGTGTGTGTGTTGTTCCTCAGCTGACAGTGTGATGACCAGGGCTCTAAATTAACTTTTTGCATCACCAGCCAATGTGGCTAGTAGATTTGTTTTATCTTACTAGCCAGTCAGAAATTCAACTAGCCATTTTTTTGCCCTGACCAAAATGAGACATACACCTTAAAATTTCATTAAATTATTTTATTTAACCTTTTCCTCTTGAAATAATTCATTGCTTTAAACATATGATCACATTTTTTTTTGCATTTTCACATTTAACTCCTAACTTCTTTACTTTTTATCTCCACTGTCCTCATTAAATATCTGTAAACATTCACTCACATCACATCTTGTTGCTTTTATATTTTCTCACCTTTCACTGTTTACACTTCTTTACTGTTCTCACCTATATTACAGTACCGTTAGCGTTAGCATTACCGTTACCGTTAGCGTTACCTCAGACTCGACAACATCCCCTCCAGCCTTTGTCCTTTTCTCACCCCCACAGATTTAAAAAAGTAAACACATTTAACAACACACGTCCCATTTATTTATTTACTTTTTAGTTAATCACTTTATAAACTTTCTTAAACCATGGACTCACTGTCTCATTTCCTTAACCTATTTGTGGACTCACCAACTGACCAAAGATAGCACCAAATCCCCATATGGGTCCGTTATGATCAATTCATGTGGGCTTATTAGCAATCGTGTGAAACACACAAGTATCTACAGCCTGGCGCGCTTTCACGCGTTACAGGGTGTGTTCTGGCACGCGCACTGGTGCGTGCAAGAACGTGTGCCATTGTACGCACAGTGCCAGCATATGACCATCCTACTTTTTTTTATCCTTCCCCTGTCTTTTTTTTCCGTCTTGCTTGCTTCGGCCCAGGCAGCGCCCCTATGGTAACCCAAAGTCTTCACATAGCCACGCGTTGTGTTTATTATATCACGCGTTACAGAACGCGTTCTGGCGCGCTTTCACATGTTACAGGGTGCGTTCTGGCGCGCGGTGCTAGAATGGCCGATCCTGGGCCGAAGCAAGCAAGACGAAAAAAAAAAAAAAGAGACAGGGGAAGGATTAAAAAGAATAATACGGTCATATGCTGGCGTCCCATAGAGGATTGCGCCCTGGTCCGTCGCCCAGCCTGCCCATAGCTACAACTGGGTCTGCACTCGCCACCAGCCAAAGTGGCTAGTAAGTTTATTTTTCTACCCGACAAAATGGATTTTCACCCGCATTTGGCGGGTGTTAATTTAGAGCCCTGCGGATGATGTCAGCACGACACGTCGACTCGATTTGAAAGAAACTAATGTCATTGATGTCCTAATATATATATATATATATATATATATATATATATATATATATATATATATATATATATATATATATATATATATATATATATATATATATATATATATATAGGGTTTTCCTGCCCAGAGCCCCCACCAGACCCTCTGAACGGCCCTGTCCATTACATTCCACTGTTACGTGAAAACAAAGACAAACTCAACAGGATCAATGCATTAGTAGTAAATTTATTGAAAAAAGATACAACCAGTCAGATGGAAGCGTCACGCTCAAATATGTAACAGATGCAAATGAAGGTGCAATTTTAGCCCCGCCCACCCCGTCCCATCCCCCACCCCCCCTTTTATATCACAACAGTCACTGCTTCACTAACCACATTTATTAAAAAGACGGCTTTGGCTTCTGTCGACAAAACCGTCAAATTAAAAACCAAAGAAACTGGACTAAACTAGCGTCACTACGATTAGAAAAAACCCGATAAAAGTTTTCAACATAAAAAACTTAAAACTTTCTCTCTTTTTGTACAAACTATGTTCATCATCACTTGTGTCATAAAAAACTGAAAACAAAAGTCAAAGCTGCATCAGCACCAGTTTTCTTCCACAGATTCAAATATTTGACTTAAAACATGGAAATAAAACTAATTTTTTTTCTTATTTATTTATTGATGGGCTTCAAAGGAATGGACGGACTCTTCCTGTCAGACCTTCACTCCCACACTCACTCCTAAATGAAAAAAAATAGGTTTAAAAAATGCACTTTTTGCAGCGTTTCTTTGCTGAGTTTTAATTCTTTTTATTTTACCACCAAAGTCAACTTCATTATGTTCATGGTTTAGCTTCGCTGGGATATATTTTGGGGGGTGTTTGGTAAACTATATGTTTTGTAAAGGTTATGGTGTATGTGTAGAAAATTAGATGTTTTTCTGGCGGCCATATTGATTCATTACAAAATGGCTGCCATCAAACTTTTCTTTGGAATATTTGAGCGTGTGAACCAGAGAAAATGGTTTGAACTGTTAAACCCACATTTTATGGGTCAGGGAATCTTATGGTACTACTGTATTTTACACACTAAGGTGCACTGTTAATGAATGCTTTATTTTCTTAGGGTTTTTCATATATAAGGCACATTAAGTGAAGTCAAAATTATCAGATAAAAAGTGAAAATTAATGATCTAATGATTTTAAACTTTTATCTGATCATTTTCACTTCGCTTAATGTGAATTAAAAACCCTAAAAATATAAACCATTCATTAACAGTGCATGTTTACAAAAACATATTGTTTACCCCCCCCCCCCAAAAAAAACAAAACAAAACATTGAACTCCATACTGTCCTGGACTACCAGGCCAACGTTCGCTGGACATTTTTAAAAAAAAAGGGGAAAATAAAAAAACAAAAAGTGGCAAAAACATAGATTTAACAGCGGGTTTTTCTGGAATGATTTATGAGAAACCAGCGACAGGTGGAAGCTCCGCCTCCAGACATGACCCCTCCCACCTCCTCCTTTTCTCTTCAAAGTCACATTCAGTCAATCATGTAAAAATCAAACTAGAGACAGAAACAGAAGTTTCTTTGTTCATGTTTGAACCACTACAGGACGTTCTGGAGGAAAAACACATTAACACATTTTATGGACTGTAAGTTGCATTGTTTATTAATAATAATAATAATAATAATAATAATAAGGGATCAGATTTCTAGAGCACTTTTCATTAGTGATCATTATTCATTCACTCTCACATGCTCCCTCTGGTGGTGGTAAACTACACATGTATCCACAGTTGTCCTGGGACAGACTGACAGATGTGGCAGCCATGTTGTGCCTACAGCCCCTCCCACCACCACCGAACATTCATACTCATTCACACACCAGTGTGAGTGACATAACGGACTGACGAGGACAGAGGAGGACTTGAACCGCCAACCCTTCGCTTAATGGACAACCCGCTCTACCAAGAGGTAGATTATACATTTTATAATCAAAAAATGTATAATTTTTCTGGACTATAAGTCACATTTTTGAAGGGGAAATTTATTTGAGTTTCAGTTCATCTTGGAAGACAATTTAATAAACAGGCTGAATATGTGTACGGTCGGTTAACGTATGCTAACCAAACCCATTCAGCTAACGTTACATAAACAGTGAACTGAGAACATGCCTGGTATGCTAACGTAGCATATTTCGTTACATGACGCATAAACATTTGTGTAATGTTCAGGTGAGTCACTAAACTACCGACCTTGTTTAACTCGTGTGAATGCGTCATAATATCCTCGGTCACAACCGGACTTGCTGTGGACGCAACAATGACAATGCGAATTCCAGAGGGACTTAAGTTGTTAGTGGCGTGTAGCAAAGTTGTGTTGTTGTCATAGAGATCACATCCATAACAGCAGGTAGTTGTCATTAGTTAACGCTCTATGGCACAAAAGAACGGAACTGTGAGGATGTGAACGATAAGAGTGAACTGACGGCTCCATGGGAACAGGATGAGGATGAGTTTGTTCACAGCTGTAGCCAAATGAGGGGGCGGGGCTTAGGCAAGGCGTAGAGTGACAGTTCTACAGACAATGAAATTAGTTTAATATCTTTGTTGTCGTTTGTCGTAATGGTGTGAAACTTTGCACTGTAACCCTAACCACAGCACATAGTACTGGAAAGTACCCTACATAGTACTGGAAAGTACCCTACATAGTACTGGAAAGTACCCTACATAGTACTGGAAAGTCACCATCCAAATGTTGGATCATTTGGTGGAGTTGAGCAGGTGTTAGTGGTTCCACACACACACATGTTCAGTTATAGAATGAACGTGTTAATTATTTCACATAAAAGTCGCAACCCTCGACCAAACTACAGAAAAAAACAGCGACTTATCGTCCAAAAAATTATGTACGTTGTGTTTTTCCTCCATACGGTTGGTCCTTGAACCGGTTTGAACTCAGGTGTCGATGGTCCATAGTTTGGAAATTCAACTGATAAAAGGTCAAAGTCTATACAAGTGGGAGGAGCCTGTGCGTGTGGGTGATTTCAGGGGGAGGGGCCGCTGGCAGAGCTGGTGTCGGGTGACGCGCTGGGCCGCCGGCGGTCCTCTGGCGTGCTGTCGGCCTGCAGGGTCGCCATGGCAACCGCCGAGTATTTACATGTAGACGAACCGCATTCGCAGCTGAAGAATTTGGATTTTATTTCCCAGAAGTGGTCGCCGTAGTTAAACCTGCCAAGACCAGAACACATTAGAAAAAACGTCCCTACTGGTCCCCACAGGTCCCCACAGGTCCCTACACTTACCCCAGCTCCTCTCCTGCTTGGATGTTGTCACTGGCAAAGAAAGCGATGTGTGGGAACCTCAGGTCCTGGTGTGTGGTGAACACTCGGCAGGCGAACAGGTTGGGCTCACACATGTGGTTCAGGAAGCGACTGATGTTTCCATAGAAACGAGCGTCGATGCAAAACTGATCCTGCGGCTGCGGGAGAGAAACAGGAAGTGAAGACAATGAAAACACTGAAATACGTTGACCAAAGCCACGCCTCCTTTTCGCTGGTTTCATCCACCTCGTTAGCTAACGCTCACCTTATGGACCAGGTTAGCTAGCACTCACCTTATGGACCAGGTTAGCTAGCACTCACCTTATGGACCAGGTTAGCTAGCACTCACCTTATGGACCAGGTTAGCTAGCACTCACCTTATGGACCAGGTTAGCTAGCACTCACCTTATGGACCAGGTTAGCTAGCACTCACCTTATGGACCAGGTTAGCTAGCACTCACCTTGTCGTCCAGACTGAACAGGTATGCGTCGTTCTGTCTCATCTCCGCCTCAGCCTCAGAGATGATCTCTCCTACGTATCTGTTCAGAGTAAACGTGTGTTAGCACATGAAACACTAGCGATGCTAACATGGATTGTATCCTAGACACACACACACACACACAAGGCCCAGACAATAAAGTGAAAATTTACCATTAACTACATTTATTACAATAACCAACGATCATTTGTCATAAATTCAGTTTTAATTAGCTTTAGAATGGGTGTGCTGCTATGCTCTGTTAGCTAACTGTTAACTTTGTTCATTCCCCTTTAAATCACTGTGGAACTCGTGTAGTTACATGTCTCCACCCGTTCAATCACGTTTTCACCCTCAGCACTTGTTCAGGAACATGTGGGTTAGTTTAGTTAGTTACTTAAGGTTAGGTTAACTGCACATGCGGGTGTAGGTCAGGGTGAGGGTTAGAGTTGTGTTACAGGTGTGGATGACCAGACGTACTCGCAGACGAAGCTGCCCTGAGGAATGTCCTGCAGTGTGCGCACGCCCCAGCCTTTCTTACTGGTCCTGAACAGCTGTAGCCTGGACCTGCACAAACACACCACAGGAAAAAATATGGACCACGACCGTGAAGATACGGACCACAACCGATTACAAGGTGTGAGGTTTTGTTCGTTTATCGTCATCGAGGTTGTGGGGGCAGCAGCCTAAGGGTCAGAGGTCATGGGGGCAGCAGCGTCAGTAAAGCAGCCCAGACGTCCCTCACCCCAGCCACCTCAGCCTGCTCCTCCAGGGGAATCCCGAGGTGTTCCCAGGGCAGCCCAGAGACAAAATCCCTCCAGTGTGTCCTGGATCGGCCCCGAAGGTCATCTCCCGGATGGACATGCCCAGAACACCTCCCTAGGGAGGTGTCCAGGAGGCATCCTCACGAGATTCCCCAGCCACCTCAACTGGCTCATCTGGACATGGAGGAGCAGCGGCTCTACTCCTAGTCCCTCCCAGATGTCCGAGCTTCTCATCCTATCTCTAAGGCTGAGTCCTGCCCACCCTGTGAAGGAAACTGATTTCAGCTGCTTGTACCTGTGACCCCATTCTTTCAGTCATGACCCAAAGCTCATGATCATAGGTGAGGGTCAGAACGTAGATCAAGCGGTAAATCGAGAGCTTCGTCTTCTGGCTTAGCTCCTTCTTCACCACAACAGATCGGTTTAGCACCTGCTTTACTGCAGATGCCGGTCGACCTCCTGCTCCATCCTTCTGTCACTCATGAATAAGATCCAAACGTACTTAAACTCCTCCACCTGAGGCAGGACCTTCCCCCCCGACCCAGAGAGGACACTCTACCTCTTTCTGGATGAGGACCATTAACTCAGACTTGGAGGAGCTGATCTTCATCTCAGCCGCTTCACACTCGCTTGTAACTGTTTTGTTTTGTAAATAAATCACTCATTCCAACACATACAGTTTTGAGAAGAAACAGGTTTTATTTTGTTGACCCCAGGAAACCTGCCGGGACTACTTTGGCTTTGACCAAAACCGGACCGGAACTGGGCTCACAGGACACTGTGGGGGGTAAGTCAGTGTGGGTGCACCAGAGTAAAGGGGCGGAGTCACTGTGGGTGCACCAGAGTAAAGGGGCGGAGTCACTGTGGGTGATGACAAACACATTCATCTGAAAAATACTGAACTGTCCCTTTAATCAGACTAAGGCAATACTTCGCATTTGTCGCAGAACGTGTGACCACAGCTCAGAAGAAGAGAGGGTGTCTTTAGGTGTTCCTACCTGAGTCCGTTCTGCACCACGCGGTTCTTGCAGCTTCTCCAACAGGAACAGGCGTGGTTACACTCAAAGATGAGCGGAGGCTCTTCACGGCAGAACTCGGGCAGGAGTCGACCCGTCTGGGCGCCGCAGAAAAAACAAACAAAAGAAACAGTAAAACTCCAAACCGCAAAGACGAATACGATGGAGTATTCGGACTACGTGAAGAAAATATATTTTTGATAAATCGAGAATCAAGTCAAAATTTCATCTTTAATCTCAACATCAAATTTTAATCTAAATATTTTGACCTCAATTTAGAAATTGTGACTTTATTCTCGAGATGTCGAAAATAAAGTTTAAATCAAAAGTTGACTTTAATCTCAATATTTTGACTTTAAACTCACAATTTAAACTTTAATCTTGAAATGTCAATAATACAGTTTTGACTTTAATCTCAAAATAATTTCGATTTTAATCTTGTCAGATTACACTTTTTTTTTCTTCTTTTTTCTGGAATTTGCTGCAAAATAAACTAAAAAAAACCCACAAACTGTAGGAAGAATAAAAAATATAAAACGTGTTAAAACCCACAAAAAAGTAAATAAACTAAACATAGTCTGTCAAAGTCAGTGGGCGGGGCTAAAGTTAATCTAGTCCAATCTAGTCCCGTGGGCGTGTCGGAACCAGAGTCTAGATTTTTAATCAGTTGTCAAAGCGTAGTTTCCTAAACTATCCAAACAAACATAGAGGTCAATGTGGGAATGTGTTCACAAGCTCTGCATCAATCCTTTATTTGGAACCAATCAGCTGTGAAGACCCGCCCACTAACTTTGATGGACAAAATTGACAGAAAATAAACTCATGATCCACTGCAACACAAGGACCAGGAAATACTTAACTACTGTGTTTTCAGTACGATGTAAGGAGACTGAAAAGACTTTCATTTAATAATCTAAAAACAACAGACTGAAATAATTATGGTTGGGTTTAGTGACTATGAATTTAGACTTTTTAGAAGTAATTGGTTATTTTTTATCTCATAATTATGGTTTAACTTAATGAGCCTTATAATGTGGAAAATACAGTACTTAATTAGTCAAATAATGTCTTTTTTTATCTCAAATGAAATGATATTTTATTAAATTAATGACATATTTAATGATGTATTTATTTATTTAATTTTGGTACTTTTCATGCTCCACAGTGTGTCGTTACCTTATCGTACCAGCAGCGCAGACTGAGCTGACCACACATGCAGATACTGGAAGAACAGTCCTCCTTACATACACAGTACTGACAGGAAGAAGAGCACAGGTCAAAGGTCAAACAGTCCTCCTTACATACACAGTACTGACAGGAAGAAGAGCACAGGTCAAAGGTCAAACAGTCCTCCTTACATACACAGTACTGACAGGAAGAAGAGCACAGGTCAAAGGTCAAACAGTCCTCCTTACATACACAGTACTGACAGGAAGAAGAGCACAGGTCAAAGGTCAAACAGTCCTCCTTACATACACAGTACTGACAGGAAGAAGAGCACAGGTCAAAGGTCAAACAGTCCTCCTTACATACACAGTACTGACAGGAAGAAGAGCACAGGTCAAAGGTCAAACAGTCCTCCTTACATACACAGTATTGACAGGAAGAAGAGCACAGGTCAAAGGTCAAAACGTCCTCCTTCCATACACAGTATTGACAGGAAGAAGAGCACAGGTCAAAGGTCAAACAGTCCTCCTTACATACACAGTACTGACAGGAAGAAGAGCACAGGTCAAAGGTCAAACAGTCCTCCTTACATACACAGTACTGACGGGAAGAAGAGCAAAGGTCAAAGGTCAAAGAGTCCTCCTTACATACACAGTACTGACAGGAAGAAGAGCACAGGTCAAAGGTCAAAAAGTCCTCCTTACACACACAGTACTGACAGGAAGAAGAAGAAGAGCACAGGTCAAAGGTCAAACGAATCATGGGATAAAAAGAAAAAAATATAAGATAAAAAGTCAAAATTAAGAGATAAAAAGTGAAAATAATGAGATAAAAATTCCAAATTATAAGATAAAAAGGTAAAATTATCAGATAAAACAGTCAAAGGTCAAACACCTCTCACACACACACACACAGTAGTGACAGGAAGAAGAGCAGAGGTCAAAGGTCAAACACAGTGGTGTGTTCGTGTGTCCAGGGGACAGACCTGCAGGTGTGTGATGTTCCTGTCGATGGTCATGGGGGAGGTCACACAGTTTTCAGGGATGTATTTGTAGTCGTCTGGAAAAGGTTCAGTATCCACTGAGTTCACACACGGGATGGGAACCACTTCCTGTCCCAGAGCGATGTCACTGTGACACACAAACACACTGCATACATCTGTGTGGGAATACTATACGTGTGTGTGTTGGGTGGCATGGTAGTGCAGTAGTTAACAGGGTGGTGCAGTAGTTAACAGGGTGGTGCAGTAGTTAACAGGGTGGTGCAGTAGTTAACAGGGTGGTGCAGTGGTTAACAGGGTGGTGCAATAGTTAACAGGGTGGTGCGGTAGTTAACAGGGTGGTGCAGTGGTTAACAGGGTGGTGCAGTGGTTAACAGGGTGGTGCAGTGGTTAACAGGGTGGTGCGGTAGTTAACAGGGTGGTGCGGTAGTTAACAGGGTGGTGCGGTGGTTAACAGGGTGGTGCGGTGGTTAACAGGGTGGTGCGGTGGTTAACAGGGTGGTGCAGTGGTTAACAGGGTGGTGCAGTAGTTAACAGGGTGGTGCGGTAGTTAACAGGGTGGTGCGGTGGTTAACAGGGTGGTGCGGTGGTTAACAGGGTGGTGCGGTGGTTAACAGGGTGGTGCGGTAGTTAACAGGGTGGTGCGGTGGTTAACAGGGTGGTGCAGTGGTTAACAGGGTGGTGCAGTAGTTAACAGGGTGGTGCAGTGGTTAACAGGGTGGTGCAGTGGTTAACAGGGTGGTGCAGTAGTTAACAGGGTGGTGCGGTAGTTAACAGGGTGGTGCAGTGGTTAACAGGGTGGTGCGGTGGTTAACAGGGTGGTGCGGTGGTTAACAGGGTGGTGCGGTGGTTAACAGGGTGGTGCAGTAGTTAACAGGGTGGTGCTGTAGTTAACAGGGTGGTGCAGTGGTTAACAGGGTGGTGCGGTAGTTAACAGGGTGGTGCGGTAGTTAACAGGGTGGTGCGGTAGTTAACAGGGTGGTGCGGTAGTTAACAGGGTGGTGCGGTAGTTAACAGGGTGGTGCGGTGGTTAACAGGGTGGTGCGGTAGTTAACAGGGTGGTGCGGTAGTTAACAGGGTGGTGCGGTAGTTAACAGGGTGGTGCGGTGGTTAACAGGGTGGTGCGGTAGTTAACAGGGTGGTGCGGTAGTTAACAGGGTGGTGCAGTAGTTAACAGGGTGGTGCGGTAGTTAACAGGGTGGTGCGGTGGTTAACAGGGTGGTGCAGTAGTTAACAGGGTGGTGTGTGTGTGTTACCTGTGCAGTAGTGTGTGTGTGCTGCAGGTGTCTCTCTCTCTCCTCTCTCTCTCTCTCTTGTTGCTCTGCAGGGCGTTCCAGACCTTAGAGTTGTGACTGCAGCAGTCTGGAGGAGTTTCACCTTCACGATTCTTTAGAAACACGTCTGCTCCTCTGGACAGGAACAGTCTGAGGACACCATGGTTACGGTTAGACTGACCCCTTTAGCCTAGTGCTACGATTAGACTAAATGTTAGCATTAGCCCAGTGCTAGCATCCTTAAACACATGGTGTGGTTTGTTCCCTGGAACATTCCCACTTACGTTACACAGTCCAGGCGGTTTTCGCGAGCGGCGATGTGCAGCGGCGAGTCTCCGTGGATGTTGACGACCTGCAGATTACAGTTAGCATCAAGGAGCAACTCTGCGATCTCCACGCTGCCGGAGAACGCCGCCCAGTGGAGGCAGATATTCTCCTCCTGGAAGAAAACACAAGAGGAGGTAGGCTAATATTCTGAAGCTAATTAGCTTTAGCAATAAAAGAAGCTCCTCTGCTGCTAGTGAGTTAGCGTAGCCTCATAGTTCCTCTGCTGCTAGCAAGTTAGCATACCCTATTAGCTCCTCTGCTGCTAGCAGTTAGCGTAGCCTGTTTGCTCCTCTGCTGCTCACCTTGTCCCTGATGCTAATGTCAGCTCCTTTCGACAGCAGCAGCTTCACCTGGTCCACGTGTTTGTACTCTGTCGCCCAGATCATGGCCGTCCAGCCGCCATCGTCCTGTAAATGCAAACACCAAGGTTAAAACAGGAAGTGACACAGGTTAAAACAGGAAGTGAGGAGCAGAACTGACCTGACAGTTGATATTAATCAGTCCAGTCGACAGAAGATGCTCAACGATCTGGTAATGACCAGATTTCGCCGCCAGATGGAGACACGTGAAGCCTTCCACATCCTGACAACACACACAGCCCATATTGATTATTGATGATTTATTACAATCAACTAAAGAAAACTGGAAATATATTCATCTGAACCGAGTGGATTAGCTTCAATTTTAGTTTAAAACTGTGATCAGATTAAACTCAGACACAATCACCAAAAACCTGATTATAGAAAATAGATCTGGAACTAATCTGATTAAACTAATCTGTATACAGTAGTATACCTTGTGTGTACAGTAGTATACCTTGTGTGTACAGTAGTATACCTTGTGTGTACAGTAGTATACCTTGTGTGTACAGTAGTATACCTTGTGTGTACAGTAGTATACCTTGTGTATACAGTAGTATACCTTGTGTGTACAGTAGTATACCTTGTGTGTACAGTAGTATACCTTGTGTGTACAGTAGTATACCTTGTGTGTACAGTAGTATACCTTGTGTATACAGTAGTATACCTTGTGTGTACAGTAGTATACCTTGTGTGTACAGTAGTATACCTTGTGTGTAGCAGTAGTATACAGTAGTATACCTTGTGTGTAGCAGTAGTATACAGTAGTATACCTTGTGTGTAGCAGTAGTATACAGTAGTATACCTTGTGTGTAGCAGTAGTATACAGTAGTATACCTTGTGTGTAGCAGTAGTATACAGTAGTATACCTTGTGTGTAGCAGTAGTATACAGTAGTATACCTTGTGTGTAGCAGTAGTATACAGTAGTATACCTTGTGTGTAGCAGTAGTATACAGTAGTATACCTTGTGTGTAACAGTAGTATACAGTAGTATACCTTGTGTGTAACAGTAGTATACAGTAGTATACCTTGTGTGTAGCAGTAGTATACAGTAGTATACCTTGTGTGTAGCAGTAGTATACCTTGTGTGTAGCAGTAGCTCCAGCTCTCAGTAGATATAAAACAGTTTCCAGGTGGTTGTTTTCAGATGCTTCCATCAGTGCAGTCCTCTGGTCTTCATCACACGTGTCCAAGTTCGCACCCGCCTCAAACAAACAAACATCAACATTCTGAACCCTGGGCTCCTCCCACATAACATTTTTGTGAAATAAAAATGGATACTCAAATAACTCTACAACTGTTTCAAATTTGTAACTTTATTCTTTATTAATTCCATTGTTTTCCTAATGCAATATTTTTGGCAAAATTCAAGATATTTTTGCTTAATGAATTTTTTTTTGCTTAATTAAATGTTTTTTGCTTATTTGAATAATATATATATATATATATATATATATATATATATATATATATATATATATATATATATATATATATATATATATATACACATCCAACAACCAGTTGGCAGCCGACACGGGTAGCATCAAGGGGATGTACAACGGCATCAAACAGGCCCTCGGGCCGATAAAGAAAGCTGCACCTCTGAAACCTCTGGCGACATCATCAAGGATGGAGCAGAACAGATGGAGAGATGGGTAGAGCACTATTCTGAGCTCTATGCAAGGGAGAACACGGTCTCAGACGATGCTCTTTAGAACATTGAAAGCCTATTGGAGGTGATAGAGCTCGACAATGAGCCGACCATCAAACAAGTGGAAGAGGCCTTGGAATCCCTTGCAGCAGGAAAAGCTCCAGGATCAGACGTCATTCCAGATGAGGTCTTAAAATGCTCCAAGATTCAAGTAGAAGAAATCCATCATCAGCTTCTATGTTTGTGCTGGAGTGAGGGAGACGCGAGACATTTGAGACGCTAACATTGTGACATTGTACAAGAATAAGGGGGGCAGAAGTGACTGCAATAATTACCGTGGCATCTCCCTGCTTAGCGTCACTGGAAAGCTTTTTGCCAGAGTTCTACTTAAAAGGCTGCAAGTTCTGGCAGACAGAGTATACTATGAGTCACAATGTAGTTTTCACGCCAACAGATCCACAGTCAATATGGTGTTCTCTCTTAGACAACTACAAGAGAAGTGCAGAGAGCAAAGGCAGCCATTGTACATGGCTTGTATAGACCTGTCAAAGGCTTCTGATATCGTCAGCAGAGATGGTCTCTTCAAGATCATGCCAAAGATTGGCTGCCCACCGAGACTGCTCAGCATCATCAAATCTTTCCACGATGGAATGACTGGCACAGTCCTCTTTGACGGTTCATCTTCTGAGAGCTTTGAAATAAAGAGTTGTGTAAAACAAGGCTGTGTTCTTGCCCCTACCCTCTTTGGCATATTCTTCACTGTTCTCCTGAAGCATGCATTCGGAAGCTCCACAGAAGGCATCCATCTTCAGACTAGATCGGATGGGAAACTTTTTAATCTCTACTGACTCCAAGCGCTGACCAAAGTCCAAGAGAAGTGCCTCCGTGACTTAATTTTTGCAAATGATGCAGTGCTTCAGGAGCATCAAGCACTCATGGAACGCCTAAATCAAGCATGTGTGGACTTCAGTTTAGAGATCAGCCAAAATTAGATGAGTCAAGACCCAGACACACCCCCAACAATTAAGCTCCCCAACCATCCTCTGGAAGTTGTACATGACTTTGTTTACCTGGGACCAGCAATCTCAGACTCCCTCCCTCTAGACCTGGAAATTGACAGGTGCATAGGCAAAGCCTCCACTACGATGGCCAGACTAAACAAGAGTCTGGTCAAACTCAAAGCTTACCGTGAACACCAAGGTGCAAGTATACAAGCCATGTGTCATCAGTACCCTCCTTTATGGTAGTGAATCATGGACAACCAAGGCCAAACAAGAACACAAGCTGAATGCATTCCACATGCACTGCCTCCGCCGCATCATGAACATCACATGGCAGGACATGTAGACAAATTTCAATGTCTTAGAAAGGACGGGAGCCACAACAATGTACAGCCTACTGAAACAGAGGCGTCTACACTGGCTTGGCCACGTCACCCGTATGAATTCCAAAGGTTCTCCTTTATGGAATGTTGAAACATGGAACCCGTCCCACAGGCAGGCCAAAGCTATGGTATAAGGACGTATGCAAGCGCGACCTCAAGGCCATTAACATCAACACCAGCACTTGCACAGCACTAATTGAATATTTTTTCCTAATTCATAACTCATCATGTGTTTCCAGAGTAACTCCGTCAGATCTTCATGTTACAGCGTGTGTTGAAGCCTATTGAAGCGCTCAGGTACAACTTCCTGTACTAAACATCACATAATAATAACAACACAGACCCAGAGGTCAAAGCTCATCTCACCTGTACGAGCATGTGACAGATGTCCATGTGACCGGCTTCGGCAGCAGCGTGAAGCGGCGTGCGTTTGTTCTGAGACTCCATCTTAAAGTTAGGATCGATTCCATCAACTGCAGAAATGTAAACAACATTCAATTCAAATAAGACTCCAGGGAAAAGTATCTGTGACAATCAAAATGCTTCCAGAGTAACATAAATGTGACAATATGTCCCCGGTGTCGCATCGTGGACCTGGTGTAGTGGACGTGGTGTAGTGGACCTGGTGTAGTGGACCTGGTGTCGTGGACGTGGTGTAGTGGACCTGGTGTAGTGGACGTGGTGTAGTGGACGTGGTGTAGTGGACCTGGTGTAGTGGACGTGGTGTAGTGGACCTGGTGTCGTGGACCTGGTGTCGTGGACCTGGTGTAGTGGACCTGGTGTCGTGGACCTGGTGTAGTGGACCTGGTGTAGTGGACGTGGTGTAGTGGACCTGGTGTCGTGGACCTGGTGTCGTGGACCTGGTGTAGTGGACCTGGTGTCGTGGACCTGGTGTCGTGGACCTGGTGTAGTGGACGTGGTGTAGTGGACCTGGTGTAGTGGACCTGGTGTCGTGGACGTGGTGTAGTGGACCTGGTGTAGTGGACGTGGTGTAGTGGACGTGGTGTAGTGGACCTGGTGTAGTGGACGTGGTGTAGTGGACCTGGTGTCGTGGACCTGGTGTCGTGGACCTGGTGTAGTGGACCTGGTGTCGTGGACCTGGTGTAGTGGACCTGGTGTAGTGGACGTGGTGTAGTGGACCTGGTGTCGTGGACCTGGTGTCGTGGACCTGGTGTAGTGGACCTGGTGTCGTGGACCTGGTGTCGTGGACCTGGTGTAGTGGACGTGGTGTAGTGGACGTGGTGTCGTGGACGTGGTGTCGTGGACCTGGTGTAGTGGACCTGATGTAGTGGACCTGGTGTAGTGGACGTGGTGTCGTGGACCTGGTGTCGTGGACCTGGTGTCGTGGACCTGGTGTAGTGGACCTGGTGTCGTGGACCTGGTGTCGTGGACGTGGTGTCGTGGACGTGGTGTCGTGGACCTGGTGTCGTGGACCTGGTGTCGTGGACCTGGTGTCGTGGACCTGGTGTCGTGGACGTGGTGTAGTGGACCTGGTGTAGTGGACCTGGTGTCGTGGACCTGGTGTCGTGGACCTGGTGTCGTGGACCTGGTGTCGTGGACCTGGTGTAGTGGACGTGGTGTAGTGGACCTGGTGTCGTGGACCTGGTGTCGTGGACGTGGTGTAGTGGACCTGGTGTAGTGGACCTGGTGTAGTGGACGTGGTGTCGTGGACGTGGTGTCGTGGACCTGGTGTCGTGGACCTGGTGTAGTGGACGTGGTGTAGTGGACCTGGTGTAGTGGACCTGGTGTCGTGGACGTGGTGTAGTGGACCTGGTGTAGTGGACGTGGTGTAGTGGACGTGGTGTAGTGGACCTGGTGTAGTGGACGTGGTGTAGTGGACCTGGTGTCGTGGACCTGGTGTCGTGGACCTGGTGTAGTGGACCTGGTGTCGTGGACCTGGTGTAGTGGACCTGGTGTAGTGGACCTGGTGTAGTGGACGTGGTGTAGTGGACCTGGTGTAGTGGACGTGGTGTAGTGGACCTGGTGTAGTGGACGTGGTGTAGTGGACCTGGTGTCGTGGACCTGGTGTCGTGGACCTGGTGTAGTGGACCTGGTGTCGTGGACCTGGTGTAGTGGACCTGGTGTAGTGGACGTGGTGTAGTGGACCTGGTGTCGTGGACCTGGTGTCGTGGACCTGGTGTAGTGGACCTGGTGTCGTGGACCTGGTGTCGTGGACCTGGTGTAGTGGACGTGGTGTAGTGGACGTGGTGTCGTGGACGTGGTGTCGTGGACCTGGTGTAGTGGACCTGATGTAGTGGACCTGGTGTAGTGGACGTGGTGTCGTGGACCTGGTGTCGTGGACCTGGTGTCGTGGACCTGGTGTCGTGGACCTGGTGTAGTGGACCTGGTGTCGTGGACCTGGTGTCGTGGACGTGGTGTCGTGGACGTGGTGTCGTGGACCTGGTGTCGTGGACCTGGTGTCGTGGACCTGGTGTCGTGGACCTGGTGTCGTGGACGTGGTGTAGTGGACCTGGTGTCGTGGACCTGGTGTCGTGGACCTGGTGTCGTGGACCTGGTGTAGTGGACGTGGTGTAGTGGACCTGGTGTCGTGGACCTGGTGTCGTGGACGTGGTGTAGTGGACCTGGTGTAGTGGACCTGGTGTAGTGGACCTGGTGTCGTGGACGTGGTGTCGTGGACGTGGTGTCGTGGACCTGGTGTCGTGGACCTGGTGTAGTGGACCTGGTGTCGTGGACCTGGTGTAGTGGACCTGGTGTAGTGGACCTGGTGTCGTGGAGCTGGTGTCGTGGACCTGGTGTAGTGGACCTGGTGTAGTGGACCTGGTGTGGTGGACCTGGTGTGGTGGACGTGGTGTGGTGGACGTGGTGTGGTGGACCTGGTGTGGTGGACCTGGTGTGGTGGACGTGGTGTGGTGGACGTGGTGTGGTGGACGTGGTGTCGTGGACGTGGTGTAGTGGACCTGGTGTAGTGGACCTGGTGTCGTGGACCTGGTGTCGTGGACCTGGTGTCGTGGACCTGGTGTCGTGGACCTGGTGTAGTGGACCTGGTGTCGTGGACCTGGTGTAGTGGACGTGGTGTAGTGGACCTGGTGTCGTGGACCTGGTGTCGTGGACCTGGTGTCGTGGACCTGGTGTAGTGGACCTGGTGTCGTGGACCTGGTGTCGTGGACCTGGTGTAGTGGACCTGGTGTAGTGGACGTGGTGTCGTGGACCTGGTGTAGTGGACGTGGTGTAGTGGACCTGGTGTAGTGGACCTGGTGTAGTGGACGTGGTGTCGTGGACGTGGTGTCGTGGACCTGGTGTCGTGGACCTGGTGTAGTGGACCTGGTGTAGTGGACCTGGTGTAGTGGACGTGGTGTAGTGGACCTGGTGTCGTGGACCTGGTGTCGTGGACGTGGTGTCGTGGACCTGGTGTCGTGGACCTGGTGTCGTGGACCTGGTGTAGTGGACCTGGTGTCGTGGACCTGGTGTCGTGGACCTGGTGTCGTGGACCTGGTGTCGTGGACCTGGTGTAGTGGACGTGGTGTAGTGGACCTGGTGTAGTGGACCTGGTGTAGTGGACGTGGTGTCGTGGACGTGGTGTCGTGGACCTGGTGTAGTGGACCTGGTGTAGTGGACCTGGTGTAGTGGACCTGGTGTAGTGGACGTGGTGTAGTGGACCTGGTGTCGTGGACCTGGTGTAGTGGACCTGGTGTAGTGGACGTGGTGTAGTGGACCTGGTGTCGTGGACCTGGTGTAGTGGACCTGGTGTAGTGGACCTGGTGTAGTGGACCTGGTGTAGTGGACCTGGTGTAGTGGACGTGGTGTAGTGGACCTGGTGTAGTGGACCTGGTGTAGTGGACCTGGTGTCGTGGACCTGGTGTAGTGGACCTGGTGTAGTGGACCTGGTGTAGTGGACCTGGTGTAGTGGACGTGGTGTCGTGGACGTGGTGTAGTGGACGTGGTGTAGTGGACCTGGTGTAGTGGACGTGGTGTAGTGGACGTGGTGTAGTGGACGTGGTGTAGTGGACGTGGTGTAGTGGACCTGGTGTAGTGGACCTGGTGTAGTGGACCTGGTGTAGTGGACGTGGTGTAGTGGACGTGGTGTAGTGGTGGACCTGGTGTAGTGGACGTGGTGTAGTGGACGTGGTGTAGTGGACCTGGTGTAGTGGACCTGGTGTAGTGGACGTGGTGTAGTGGACGTGGTGTAGTGGACGTGGTGTAGTGGTGGACGTGGTGTAGTGGACGTGGTGTAGTGGACGTGGTGTAGTGGACGTGGTGTAGTGGACGTGGTGTAGTGGACGTGGTGTAGTGGACGTGGTGTAGTGGACGTGGTGTAGTGGACGTGGTGTCGTGGACCTGGTGTCGTGGACGTGGTGTAGTGGACGTGGTGTAGTGGACCTGGTGTAGTGGACGTGGTGTAGTGGACGTGGTGTAGTGGACGTGGTGTAGTGGACCTGGTGTAGTGGACCTGGTGTAGTGGACGTGGTGTAGTGGACGTGGTGTAGTGGTGGACCTGGTGTAGTGGACGTGGTGTAGTGGACGTGGTGTAGTGGACCTGGTGTAGTGGACCTGGTGTAGTGGACCTGGTGTAGTGGACCTGGTGTAGTGGACGTGGTGTAGTGGACGTGGTGTAGTGGTGGACGTGGTGTAGTGGTGGACGTGGTGTAGTGGACGTGGTGTAGTGGACGTGGTGTAGTGGACGTGGTGTAGTGGACGTGGTGTAGTGGACGTGGTGTAGTGGACGTACCCAGCATTAGCAGGACCTTCTTCAGCTCTCCTTGTTTCGCAGACAGGTACAACTGTTTGGGGTGAAAACGCAGCTTCTTGGGCCTGAAGAACAAAAGCACTTCGTCAACTTTATTATGTTCATATTTTAGCTTCACTGGGATTTGTTTTTGGGGGGGGGGGTTGATAAACTATATATTTTTGTAAAAAATGTTTGTTATGGTGTATAGAATCAGAAAATTAATGTTTGCATTTGCCCAGATGTTTTTATGGCGGCCATATTGATTAACTACAAAATGGCCGCCATTAAACTTTCATCTGAGCCTGTGGACCAGTTAAAATGGTTTTAACTGTTAAACCCATGTTTTAAGGGTCAGGGAATCCAATGGTACTACTGTATTTTACACACTATAAGGCACATTAAGCAAAGTTAAAATCATGAGATAAACAGTCAAAATTATATATATACACACACACACACACATACATACATACATATCAGTGGCGCTGGTGAAAAATATTCTAGGTGGGGCTGTGCCATATCATGTCACGTTCAGTAACCATCTTGACAGAAATAGAACATCAGTGCTCTGTGAAAAACTTATTTAATGCCAATATTAATAACTTGAGGCATTATTTACAGAAGACATAACACAACATATTGCACAACCACAATTCTGGCAATGCATGACTGCACATTTTTACCTTTATATATTTTGATAAACACATGAAACAGTGCATTAGAAATAAATCGGTCATGCAACAGTATTACTATATGTTAAGTATAATAAATACTGAAATAGAAACATGCTGTACAGTCATTTATGATAAACGTCAGTAATATGATCAGAACTGCCACAATTAACTGATTTGTCAATTAGCAAATCAAGAAAAATACAATCTGCAACTATTTTGATGACTTTAATATTTGAGTGAACAATCTAGATAATGACCCCTGACCTGTGACCTAGACCAGGCTTCCTGACACTGTGCACAGCAGTGATGGGGGCATCCTTTTCTAACTGCGAGTGTGGCCTCTTCTATGTTGAAAATATTAACAAAACATGCTTCAGAACATCCACCAGCTCCTTCCCTCATGAACCTATTATATTTTCAACATAACAGAGGCCATAGCTGCAGTGACGTTTGGTTAGCAGCCAGTTAACTGAGCAGCTTCTCCTCTGATTTGATCCAGTGTTTACTTTTAGGGACCCAAAGCTGTGGAGGCTGACATGAAGTGTGTCCCAGTTGTCCTTTAAGGTCAGGGTACCATTACTGTTGTGCATCTGTGAGTGTGTGCATACGTGGGTTATTTTTTCTGTGTGGCAAAGTGCTCAATGACCGTCTTATTAAAGTCAGGAATGTTCCTGACAAGTTTTTTCTCCATTGAGAGCATGGCCAGAGCAGGTGATCCTGCGTCATGGTGTTCCCCAGGAAAGTTTGGATTGTCTTTAAAGTAGAGGAGCATCTTTCTGATTGGGGAGACTAAGGCCCTGTCCCATTTCATTCCCCTTAAAACTTCCACTTGGTTTTAAGTGCCCCTAAAAAGTAAATTCCACTCATTAAGGGGAAATAATTCCCCCTGAAAATGGGACACCACTCGCCAAGTGAACGTAACAAACGTGCTGACGTCACACGCTGACAAGTCTACCCCGCCAAATATGAAACCACCCCTCCGCGAGACTGACATCAGCTGACTACTATTTACACGGAGGACAAATGCCGGTCCCAGCTGTGTTACCTGTTGTGTTGGTTCTGTTTATTTACCTTCGGGATGCGCAGAGAAGAAATGCGGCAAACAGAAGACGCATTCGCCGTCTACTTTGCCTTTCAGTCTTGTCTCAGGTATGTTGATTTATTTAAATATTTGGATGTATTTTTTCTTCAATAGTTGGCGATTTATAACATTAACGTTAGCATTACCGCTAGCTTGACAAGGTAACATTACCGGTCATAGCCTCTGTGTGGTAAACTCACTGTCGGCTCGCTGAGCTCGCAGTGCATCATGGGTAATTTCATCTTCCACTCAAAACGAAGTCCGCAACCAACCTCATTACATTTTGAGGGTTGATTTTAAGGGCAAAATCGCACTCCCACTTGCTCCCCTAGGTAATGGGACACCCTACCCCTACACATGAACGCACAAAATCTAGGGTTTGGGGAAATTTTAGGGTTAGGGGGAGAAATGGGACAGGGCCTGACACCAATGTGTCCTGAAGGTTATTCTCCATGAAAAACTGGAACAGAGTCAGTGCACCATCGCAGGCCTTGAAGTCATGGTTTTCCTAGATGAGAGGTAGCTCCGTTCACCATAGGGTAGGCCTCCATGGTAGTTTGCAGCGCTGCATCTGGGAACTGTGCAGTGTGTTGCACAAACAAGTCTCCATGAAGCAGAGTGGCACTGATGAGGTGCTGGGTAAATGAAAACCTGTCTTTGGCATGGTTCAGAGTGGTACAGCATACCTATGACACGACACATACATGCTCCTCCAGGACGGTATCAAGCGAAACGACCAAATCCACTAAGCCCCTAAAAACCTCGGGGTTGTCTGAAGATTCAGTCTCATCGTGGCCACGCAAAGCCAGCTCAAATGCCCCACAAAATTTAACACAGTCGATTATCTTTGACAAAATGTGCCGGTTCCTGTCCACCTCTTCATTGTGCCTCCTCACACCCAGCCTGTGCCCTTCATCCAGTTATGTAGTAATGTTAGCTCTGCCTAGCATCGTTAGCTTGGCCGTGTTCTCCATAGGGTTCTCTCCAGGTTCTCTCGTACCCTCATGTTTTTTTTATTTTCTCAGATAAATGTTTGATATCCCTTACTCCTGTTACAGTCCATGCCGTATCTGTCCCAGCCGTTTTCAAGTGCAAACATTGGAAACAAAATGCTAGCTGGCCTTCTTGCTGTGCCAGTTATGTGAGAAGCCTCTTGTATAAACTTTACCTTTGTCGCTGGCTTGTTGGCTTATTTTGATATTAGGCTGATCTGGGCCTCGCTGTGTTACATGTCGTTTTTCAACCAATGTTCTCCTCTCAAAAGGATGTTGAAGAAGGGATCGAATTGAATTTACATCGCTGTTCGAGTCGTCCATCAGTGTCATTGCCATCGTCACATATATCGTACCTACTCCCACAGAGCACACTTGGCTTGGGGCGATATACGTATCGCCCTTTGGGCATCAGATTTGGTGACGCTGATTGGATACATTTTTGTGACACAGAAGAGATGAGCAGGAAACTATTTTCGCTGAAAATGTAATTTAGATTTTGTATATGACATGTCACTGTGAATTTAAACACACGGTCCTCAAAATAAGTGATCATTGTTTATTTTGAAAATATTTATTTTTGAAATCGAAAATTAAAAACACTAGGGGGTGGAGGGGCGGCGCCCGAGCTCCCTCTATTGACCAGCCACGACTTTTTTATCTCATAAGAGATCAAAGAGAGAGAGAGAACAACATGCGACTTGTCGACTCCTCCAAATTTAAGTAGACAACGTGTCTGTTAATGTCCTAATATGAAGGCTCTAACAATAAAACATTCATTAACAGTGCACCTTATAGTGTGTAAAATACAGTAGTACCATTGGATTCCCTGACCCTTAAAATATGGGTTTAACAGTTAAAACCATTTTAATTGGTCCACAGGCTCAGATATTCAAAAAAAAAGTTTACTGGCGGCCATTTTGTAATAAATCAATATGGCCGCCATAAAAAAATCTAGGCAAATTCAAACATTAATTTTATGATTCTATACACCATAACCTTTACAAAAACATAGTTTACCAATCCACACCCCCCCCCCCGGCACCAAAAAAACCAACCCTCTGAAATACATAATGTCCTGTACTAAAAATGAGTGTGTCAAACACCTGTAGTCAAATCGGGGGGGGGGGGGGGGGGGGGGGGGGTCAAACACCTGTAGTAAGACATCAAACTCACTTCTCAGTGTCCAGAGCCAATAGGATGCTCTCCAGTGTTTCCTTTGTGGGTCCTGATTGGACACTGTGGTTTGCCGCTGATGCGTCTGTGGGAAGCGTCGGCGTTCTGGTCAAACCGGAGACATCGAGTTCCAGTGGACGAGCAGAAAGAGAACTGTCGGCCCGACCCTGGTCGCCCCCGACGACCAGACTGGATGAGCTAAAACAACACAGTTTTACTGCACTTTTTTCCTGCACTTTTTAGTGCATATTTTACTGCACTGTTTTAAACATGTGGTTGGAACAGCTGACTGTTTTCTTTGCCTAATTGAATATTTTTTCCCAATTACATTTTTTTGCCTTACTGATTTTTTTTTGCCTAATTAAATATTTTTTGCCTCAGTGATTTTTTTTTCTCCTAAATGAATACTTTGGTTTCCTACAGTCAGCTGGTGGATCAGCGGTCAGTCTACCTGTCGGTGGTGGTGTCCGCTCGGCCCTCGGGGGCCGCGAGTGTGGCGTGGCCGTGGCCGTGGGCGACAGTGGAGGTGGTGTCGGCCTTGGCGATGGTGACCTCTTTAGCCTTAGTGACCTCTTCTCCACAATGAGGACAGAAACTCTGACCTTTTAACACAGACGCACATGCACTATGGAAACGATGAGAGATACTGACGTCAGGCTGACACTCCATGAAGGTTCCCTGAAGGAGGAGGAGGAAGAGAAGGGGAGGTTTAGACTCCCTGTGGACAGTGCCTTAGATTGTGTGGACAGTTTCGTATTCGGTGTGGGTGGGGCTTCAGACTCCATATGGGAGGGCCTCAGACTCAATGTGGGCGGGGCCTTATATTCCACTGTATTGACGGATAAGTCAACTTAATGCCCTAGTTTCCACTCTGCTGTTCAGTACGGTACAGTTCAGAGCGCTACACTTATTTTAATATTTCCATGACAATAAAAATTTACTGGTGCCATGGTGCCCGTTACTACTTTGGTCACCGCATGGGGTTCCAAGCATACAGTACCGCTCCGATTTGGGAGGAGCCAAGCACTGCAAGACGCTGATTGGTTAAGGAAAAGCCTCATTGCACAGCATGGCGGAATTGTAAGTACAACAAACAGCATAATTTTTAAACTCCATCTGCGTCAGAAAAGAAGATGTCTGGTACTGGAGTAGTGATGAGGTACAAGTTTTGTTGTGAATTACTGATGTGGAGGTGGGGCAGTAGGAGGTGGGTGGGCTGTTCGCAATAAAAAAATAGTTCCAGCTGGTTTGGGCTAAAATGGCAGAGTCAAAAAATATCAAAATTATGAGATAAAAAGTAATGAGGTACACAAGTTTTATTGTGCATTATGGATGAGGAGGTGGGGCAGTGGGAGGTGGGTAGGGCTGGTCGTGGGGTACGCCTCATACGACGTCACATCTTGGGACGGCCATGGTTCAGTTGGTCGAGCAGGTCATCCAATGACTGAAGGGTCGCCGGTTTGCTTCCCAGCTCTGGCTGTCCACATGTCCAGGTGTCCTTAGGCAAAGACACTGAACCCTTAGTCTCCCAGTAGAACTGACAGAACCTTCGAAACCTACTGGTGTATGAGTGTGTGTGAATGGATGAATGTGAGGCTAATGTAAAGAGCTTTGAACCATGAAGGTGGAACAACTATAGAAGTGAAGAACATTTAACATTTATCTTAATGTAAGACAACGTGACACTTCTATGAAACAGCACGCCTCCCTCGACAATGGAAACACAACCTGTGCCGTACCAGACCTGACCCCTACCATACTGCATAGTGGAAACAGGGCTTAGGTCTCCATCTGGCTAGTTGGGGATTAAAGGCCATGATGGTACTGGTTGGGTGTTCCACAGGCAGTCAGAGGATGTGGCCATACCAGTGCACTCGTCACATTGCTGCGAGACGAGATGCTGGTAGCTGTTTGGTTTGGTCCCTTAGGGTCTGGCTTGTGACATGTTGGTGACGAGGGCCCTGGAGTTGAAACTGTCAAGCCTGGCCACCAGGGTGTTATCCAGTGGCCAGGTTTCTGCGCCATACAGGAAGACAGAGATGACTGAGGCGTTGTAGACCTGGAGCTTAGTCTCTCAGGATATGTGCCGGTGTCACCACAAAGATTTCCATAAGGGCGCGGTGGCGGTCAACATCAGTTTTGAAGTCACCAGAGTTTGACAATGTAGACCCCAGATATTTAAAGGTAGGAACAAAGTGGACAGGGGTGTGGTTGAAGAGGAGTGCTGGTGAGTCAGGCCGGTCGCCTTCATGTGTAAGCTCGGTTTTTGGCCAACTTATCTTCAGGCATAACTTTCTGGACTCCTCCGCAGAGAGCTTCGCAAAGCTGGTCAAGAGTGAGACTGTTGACCAGCAACCCATGAAACGGTGCTACCCAAAAAAAATTAATACACACAGGAAGCACAGATAGTTGACAGTTAGGGGTGTGACGAGACACTCCACTCACGAGACGAGACACAAGATTGGGTTCACAAAATCGAGACGAGATTGAGATTTTAAGATAACTAAATTACAAATGATATGAATGGACAACAGACTTTTATTTAACTGAGTTACACATGGTTTTTATAACTCTGTAAGAGTCAACTTTTAATAACCCTAACCCTAACTTCTTAATGAACTTCTTCCTTTACAAATTGAAACTAAAACAAAATGTTAAAATAAAAAGTTAATAAAAAGTTAAAATAAAATAAATACAATTATATATTTCTCCTTTTTTTTCAAGTGCAAACAACATGTCTCTTTCAATACAGACTGAAAATAGTTCAGAGTGCAGCGGCCAAAGTACACTGATGTTGATATATTTGGGAATTAATATTTAAAAGGATAAATAATTTCATAGATAAGTGTATTTCATGATTAAAATGATTACATATGACAGTTAAAATAATTAGAATCCATATGCATATGCTAAAAATAAGTACTGTTGCTTTAAGAACTGGAAAATTCAGTTTGACTGGAAGTTGAGCTGTGAATGTATTTGTCAGTGTTGTGTGGTTTGTTGGCGTTTTCTTGGCAGGTGCAGTTGTTGGTTTGAGTACTGAGCTGTGGTTAGGGTTAAAGGTCAAAGGTTATTGAGTACTGAGCTGTCGTTAGGGTTAAAGGTCAAAGGTTAGTGAGTACTGAGCTGTGGTTAAGGTTACAGGTCAAAGGTTATTGAGTACTGAGCTGTGGTTAGGGTTAAAGGTCAAAGGTTATTGAGTACTGAGCTGTGGTTAGGGTTAAAGGTCAAAGGTTAGTGAGTACTGAGCTGTGGTTAGGGTTAAAGGTCAAAGGTTAGTGAGTACTGAGCTGTGGTTAGGGTTAAAGGTCAAAGGTTAGTGAGTACTGAGCTGTGGTTAGGGTTAAAGGTCAAAGGTTATTGAGTACTGAGCTGTGGTTAGGGTTAAAGGTCAAAGGTTAGTGAGTACTGAGCTGTGGTTAGGGTTAAAGGTCAAAGGTTAGTGAGTACTGAGCTGTGGTTAGGGTTAAAGGTCAAAGGTTAGTGAGTACTGAGCTGTGGTTAGGGTTAAAGGTCAAAGGTTATTGAGTACTGAGCTGTGGTTAGGGTTAAAGGTCAAAGGTTATTGAGTACTGAGCTGTGGTTAGGGTTAAAGGTCAAAGGTTAGTGAGTACTGAGCTGTGGTTAGGGTTACAGGTCAAAGGTTAGTGAGTACTGAGCTGTGGTTAGGGTTAAAGGTTAGTGAGGACTGAGCTGTGGTTAGGGTTAAAGGTCAAAGGGTAGTGAGTACTGAGCTGTGGTTAGGGTTAAAGGTCAAAGGTTAGTGAGTACTGAACTGTAGTTAGGGTTAAAGGTCAAAGGTTAGTGAGGACTGAGCTGTGGTGGTACTGGAAATGTCTCTGTGTTGTGCTCGTATTAGCTGTGATGTACAACATTGTTCGGCCTGGGTGGACACCTGGTGTCCACACCACGGGGAAGCGCCTGGGTAGGGAGGTCCAAATAATGTCCGCTTTAAACAGTGCTTCGTGGGAGAGCCATGCTTCAAGCACCCCCTATATACAGAGACGGAGAAAGAGCGAGACAAAGACGGAGAGAGAGAAAGAGAGAGAGAGAAAGCACGCTGGGGCAGGAGATGACGGAGTGGTTAATGTCGCACCATCACAGTCTGTATATCAGTGTCTAATCACTCACTCTCTTGTCATTTATCATTTCTGCCGGGAACCTAAAATGCTGCCAAACAAACGCTATGAAAGTGGTGGAGGTGTCTTCAATAGTAAAACCTGTGTTTTCTGACATCATTTTGACTGTTGGATAATAAATCTCGCAAAACAGAATTTTAACACGATAAGAAATCTCTCCAAATTACATCTCGTCACACCCCTATTGACAGTATGAGGCCACAGCACCCCATAGCAGGAGTAGGGCAGGTTAAGGTTAAGAACAAAAGATAAAGGCGGCACTGAGAGGATGAACAGGGGTGGGGAGTGTACGTCCCAGAGACCATAGACACTGGAATTTTACAAGGACACATTAAAGTAAACACAGGAACCAAGATAACAATGACTGTTTCTCTTGCTCTGTGGAGGTGTCCCAATTTTGTAACCATTTGTTAAGACTTTGCTAATCATCACACCTTTGAAGTCTCGCACCATGGTATCCACCCCTTAGGTTCATTTTCAGTTGGTCCATCCCCTTCATCAGTCCTGATGAAGCTCTTAGAAGTTCACAAATCTGGGTCATGACGTGAAAAGTCAGCAGGTCACTTCCCCAAAGTGACGACTGAGTCACCATGGCGGTCAACTGTCCCAGACAGTTCATCAGATGGTCCTGAGACTGAGACGTAGCCACTATGCAGTTGTCTAGGAAGACCTTCAGAAGGAAGCGCGCTGTTTTGTGGAAGTGTCATCACGTCGTATGAGCCACGACACGAGCTGGAAATATAACCAACCAGATCAGCAGTAGAAGAATAACAGGAGTCTTTTCCAGTGTTTTCTTTCTGAGCCACTCTCACTGTCCAGTGTTTCAGTTTAATCTAGCACTGGGCCACCGATCTAATGAAGCCCCTCTCTGACATTTAACCCAAACCAGCTGGAACTTTTTTTCGTTGTGAACAGCCCCGTCCAACTCCCGCTGCCCCACCTCCTCCTGTAGATTATTCCACAATTAAACTAGTACGTCATCACTGCTCCAAACTCCAGTAACAGACATCTTCTCTTCTTTTCTGACACAGATGGAGTTTAAAATGGCGCTGTTTGTTTTTCTTACAATTCCACTGCACGATAACGCTTTTCCTCAACCAATCACCACCTGGCAGTGCTTGGCTCCTCCCATATGGGAGCAGGACGGTACGCTTTGGGCCCCAAGCAGAAGGGTGACCAAACTAGTATCAGTACTATGGGACCAGTATGCTTTTGCCGTCATGGAAACACTAAAAGATGCGTACTGTTCTGAACTGTATCATAACGAACAGCAGAGTGGAAATGGGGCTCTAGAGACGCACCCCGCACCCACTGGCTAGATAGTGGCCCAGGACCATGGGGCCTGCCATGTGACCCTGGCACAAGTCCAACATCTTGCTCCTGACAGACCCCAATGGTGAGACCTGGTTGCCACGGTTGGCTCTCCACGTCTTGAAGTGCAAGAGAGATGAGATGAGACGTTTCATGGCCACAGGACCAGCCTTGGTTTTGGAGAGACCGAGCAAACTACACATTCCATTTGATATGATCCTTGTGATGTGCCCAATGCCAAATAAAGTGATTGGTCTTCTGAGTGTGGGTGGGGCTTCAGACTCACCGCTCTGCAGAAGAAGCCGCAGCCCGGGCAGCACTGGTGCTTGACCATCCCGCTGCGGTGGTCCTCACACAGGACCAGCAACTGCACAGAGTTGGACGGACGCATCATCTCGTGTTTGAGGACGGCACTCTGGCAGCGTGTCAGCTGACCATCCACGCTCTCCGTGGCCATGCACTTCCTGTCAGCCAGGATGAGGATCTCGCGACTCTTGGGCGTCTCCATTCGGCAGCTGCACAGCGGCAGCTCCTGCGCCTCCTCCACCACCTCCTTCAGAGGGTCTGAGGAAAGAAAAATACTGAAACTTGTATGTGCTGTAGTTAGCTTACCACAAAGTAGATAATCAGGTTTTTGTTTTTTTTCACACCGGGCCTCCCCTGAAGTGTTCTAGCGCCCTTCAGGGGCGGCCCCGCCCCCCAGGTTTACATGTGTAGAAACCCAGACAGACAGCTTTGATAACAGAACAGAAGGGACAGTTTTGGTTCTTACCCCTCTGTTCTCCTTGGTTCTGCTGGAGAACCGCCACCTTCTCTTGGCCTTTCTTCGGGCTGACGGACTCTGGATGCAGAACACCCATGACCTCCTTCCTGTCGTCTGCCTGGGGGTGGGCCGATGCCTGCGGAAGAGTCAAGGCCTGGGGAGGAGCCGAGGCCCGGGGCGGAGTCGATGCCTGGGGAGGGGTCGAAGCCTGTGGCGGAGCCAAGGCCCGAGGAGGAGTTGAGGCCTGGGGCGGAGCCGAGGCTGGGGGTGGAGTCGATGCCTCGGGCGGAGTCAAGGCCAGAACTGAAGCTTGGGGTGGAGCCAAGTCCTGGCGTGAAGCCAAGTCCTGGGGCTGATCCACCACTTCTGCTTCTGAATGTATAGAATGAGTTAACTTTATTTTGGTTGTTTATATTAAAAAGCAAAAAAATACCTGTGCTAACATTAACACCAGTGCTAACACTGACACCAGTGCTAAAATTAACACCAGCGCTAACACTTACACCAGTGCTAAAATTAACACCAGTGCTAACACTTACACCAGTGCTAAAATTAACACCAGTGCTAACACTGACACCAGTGCTAAAATTAACACCAACATCAGATTAAATGGGATGGAAACATTCATGTGTGTCATGTCTCAGACTAGACTTTTGGGAATACAGTGTAATGCATTTCCACCCTCTCACATGCTAACGCTAATGCTAACCCTTTTGTGTCGATTACACATTAATCCCTCTCTATAACATGGCTTACACCATTTCATAGATTTCCTTTCAGTGTAATTGCCGGCAACTTGTGTTCTGCGTCCTGATTGGCTAAGGGTCTGTAGTATACTTTTGAAACAAATAGTGTGAGTGAGATGTGAGAGTTAGTGTTCACCTTTGACCTTCATCCTCCTCTTGCGTTTCCTCGCAGGCCGCAGCCAGGCGCTGTCGGCTTTGCTTTTCTTCTTCAGCTTCTTCTTCAGGCTGGACTCAGTGCTCTGAGGCAGACAACATCCACACAACATTTGATTGGTCAACCCACAGCGCGACAGTGTTCACCACACACATTAAAGCCATGGCCCCGCCCACATCCTAGTTTGACCAAACTAAACTGAACTAGTCTGTCCAGGCAGGTTATAATAATAATAACTAGAAAAGTACTCAGAGCGCAAACCTCCGCCAAGGCAGACCTCCCCCTCCAAATAAAGACCAGTCAAGCAAGGAGGTTATGTTTTTACTAGAGTTTGTCTGTCGCGACCGATCAACATACTTGACCAAATCGGATTCTGCCCATCCAGGCTAATGTGGGTGTCCAGGACAGAAGAGTTGATCCAGGTCTGGGTGAGAATGAGGATGCAGTAGTCTGGTGGATCATGTTTGGTGTTAAAATCCAGCTTCAGGTAGTCCAGTTTGTTTTCCAGTGAGCGTACGTTGGCGAGCAGGAAGTGGCGGTCGGTTATCTCTTAGCTTATCTGTAAATCCACTGTGACAGCTGCACTTCTGCCTCCTCCTGCGCCGGATTGGATGTCTCCAAAGGGGGCCTCTGTGTGTGTGTGTGAGGGGGGGTCTCCGTTGTAAGACACTGGAGCAGACTGAGTGACGAGATCTCGGAAAATGTAATTTGGCGAGACTTCTCGTCGCATTAAAATTCTGTCTCGCGAGATTTGTTATCCAGTAAGCAGTCACAACATACTGGTATTACCTGGGTCCGATTTGCCGGGGAATCTCTCCCTCTGGTTTTGGACATTGGGTTTGTTATAGTCCACTGACTTTGCTTCCCACGTGCATCTGGGCCCCCCCAGGACCGGGATCCTATCTTAGCTGGCGTGCAGCGGCCACTGTGGGGTTTCTGGGAGACCCTCTGACCCGCATGTGCATTAGACCCCTGTGTTTCCAGATGGGTCGGTGGGTTGCCCACATTGCAGCTGACCCCTTTTACCTGTTATACGTGGGTCGGTCCCTGCTCTGGCTATGCGGTTGGTGCGCCAGGGGAGAAGGTGCAGCGAGTCCAGGCGGAGGGTTCTGTAAAGGCTGGAGCTGTTTGCGATGCACCACCGGAGGAAATGCACCTGGTGGGGGTGCATTTCCTCATTAGGACCTTAACTTCCAGTCAAGCACCAGATTTGATTTTGAAAAAAGGCTAAATATATACTTTTATTTTAACATTTATAACATTGTATTTTAGTTTTAATTTGACGAAGTTCATTAAACATTAACGCTTACAGAGTTATAAAATACATGTTTGTCGTGAAACATCTTCTGATGCTAAGCTGGGGCACATCATCAGTGATGGTCCTGAGGTCATTAGGTGTTTCAGGCCTTTCGAACATCAGACACCCTCTCTCAGGTGGCCCAGCTGACGTTCATGACGCCTCAGCTTGTGCCCCAGCAGCACTCGACCACGGATCCGCTCTCTTTAACCTCAAGGCTATCTCAGCTGCCTCTGTGTTCTTGCGGATGGCTCTTCTCCTTTGCTCTCCAGTGATGTCTAATGCAGTGTGGGCCCTGGACAGAGACTGTTCGGCGAAGCCTCTGCACCCTACCTCCACAGGCAAGCACCTGGCCTTCCAGCCTTGTCTGTCTCTCCCTTTTCCTTTCAAAGGCCTCCTCCATTCGCTCCTCCCATGGCATTGTGAGCTCCAGCATGACAACCTTCTTTGTTGCTTCTGACACCAAAACGATATCAGGTCTGAGGGTGGTTTCAGCAACATGCTGGGGGAACTTGAGTTGCTTTCCTAAATCTGCTGACATCTGCCAGTCCTGTGCAGTGTTGAGAAGCCCTGGTGTTGCTCTCTGTGTTGGAATTCGCTTCTCCCCGGCTCTGACGAAGTTGATGGAATTCTTCATGGGTTTTGACCTTCTACAGCTGGCAATGCCTGTGCAGATGCTCTCTGCGATACTTTTGAGCACCTGATCATGGCGCCATCTGTATCGGCCGTCCCCCAGAGCCTTTGGGCAGCAACTCATTATGTGCTCAAGGGTCCCATTCTTTTGGCACAGGGAGCATGCTGGTGTGTCGACCAAGCCCCAGCAGTGCAGGTTGGAAGGCCTGGTAAGTACATCGTAGACTGCCTGGACTAAGAACTTGATGCGGTGTGGCTCTGCCCACCAAAGGTCAGTCCATGAGATATTCTTCTCCGCCACCTGCTCCCATTTTGTCCAGGCACCTTGTTGTCTCATTTCCACTGCTCTGCTGGATCTCTCTTCCTCCACCGCAGCTCTCTCCTCCTTCTGGACCAGTTGCCTCCTTGCCTTCCCCCGAGCCTTATCGAACTGGGGGGACGTGGTGGTTCCTAGACTAGCCCTTCCTCTGGCCACTGTTCCCACCAGGTCTCTGTGGCGTAGCCGGGATTCTGCCTGCTCTACTGCAACCTCTGCTCTCCACTTCCTGCCAGTCTTGACCGCTACTCCTGCCCCAGATACTTTTGGGTCCGCTGACTCATAGAACTGCAGCATCTCCCTTGCACATAAGACCGTGAACTCCTCCTCAATGGATTTCAAGGGGGGAATCATTTTGCAGGTGTTTCCATAGAGGGCGATGCTGCTCAAGCTCCTCGGCAGTCCTAACCATCTCCTCAGGTAGCGGCTGACTCGTCTCTCCAGATCTGAGATGGTCGTGATCGAGATCTCATAGAGGAGCAGTGGCCACAATATCCTTGGCAGACAGGTGTTCTTGATGGAAGCAGAATCCCTGAGGTTGTTGTCAAAGAACTTTCCCAAGTTCTTTACCGGCTTCTCAGAGATGGTGGGGATTGGTGTTCCTGAGATAGAAAAGCGGAACTTGTCTGCAACCCTTCCCTTCTTCAAGACCAAATATCTATACTTTGTTGGCTTGAATGAAATCCTGGCCCATTCCATGAGCCTCTCCAGCCCCGACAAGATCCATCTTCCTCCAGGCACTGAGTCGCTGGTTACTGTCAGGTCATCCATGGAGGCTCGGATTGGAGGTTGGCGGATTCCAGACTTGGACTTGGGACCTCTGCACTCTGCTTCTGCCAATTTCACCAACAGGTTCATCGCCAGAGTGAACAGGATCACTGAAATGGTGCAGGCTGTGATGATTCCTACCTCCAATCTGTGCCACTCAGATGTTATTGATCCTGCTGAGACTCTCAGGCTGAAATTGCTGTAGTAATCCAGGATGAGCTCTCTTATTGCAGCTGGGACATGGTGCCTCTCCAGTGTTTCGAGGGCCACGTTGTGGGGCATTGAGCCATAGGCATTGGCCAGATCTAACCACAGCACCACCAGATCACCCTTGTTCTTGTTCTCCCTTGCCTCTCAGAGGAGCTGAGTGACCACGCCTGTATGCTCCAAGCATCCTGGGATGCCTCCCTTCTGCACAGAGGTATCAATGTATCCATTGTTGAGGAAGAAGTCCACCAGGTGCTTAGCTACAATGCTAAAAAAGATCTTTCCTTCAACACTGAGCAGCGAGATTATTCTGAACTGGCTAATGGTCTTAGAGTCCTCCTCTTTAGGAATCCACACTCCCTCTGCAAAACGCCATTGGTGTGGCGTTTTCCCCCTCCTCCAGATTATCCTCAAGATCTTCCAGATCTGGCAAAGCAATTTGGGGCAGTGCTTATAGACCTTGTAGGAGGTTCCACTTCGTCCTGGTGCTGACCTGGATCTTGCTTTTCACACCATCCCTTGAACTTCTTTCAGAAGTGGCTCCCTCAGATCGAAGCTTATTACAGCCTTGCACTGTCCTAGCTCTTGGTCTCGGGTGGGGTCGCTACAGATATCATGGAGGTGTTGGTCTACTTATTCCTTAGAACAGGCCAGGCATCCATTGCGTTTCTGTCCTAGGAGCTCCTTCATGAAGCCGAACGGGTTGCTGATGAAGGCTGACCGCTTCCTAGCCCTCTCCCTCCGCCGTCTCCTGTGTTGTTCTGCTCTATGCAGGATTAGGAGCTGTTTCCTGAACATGAGGCGTAGCTCAACCAACTCAGTTAAATAAAAGTCTGTTGTCCATTCATGTCATCTGTAATTTAGTTTTATTAAAATCTTCACTCAATCTCGTGAACCCAATCTCTTGTCTCGTCTCGGCTTGTGAGCCGAGTGTCTCGTCACACCCCTAATATATATATATATATATATATATATATATATATATATATATATATATATATATATATATATATATATATATATATATATATATATATATATATGTTTTCTTTTTACAAATAATTTTAATTTAAATTGAAGAGGGAGCTACTTTTTAATATATTTTTTTAATTTGTTATATTTAGTTAATTCACATTTATTTTAAATGTTTTTAATTAAAACAACGTATTAATGGATACCAGGTCAGACTCTGTTCCCTCCTCCTCTCCCTCCTCCTCTGCAGATTCTTCCGTCTCCTGCTCTTCTGTCACCTGAAACACAAAAACAACTGCTGTCAATTTGTCTGTACATTTCCGACGTTTGTCCGTCTGTACATTTCCGACGTTTGTCCGTCTGTACATTTACCACGTTTGTCCGTCTGTACATTTACCGACGTTTGTCCGTCTGTACATTTACCGACGTTTGTCCGTCTGTACATTTCCCACGTTTGTCCGTCTGTACATTTACCACGTTTGTCCGTCTGTACATTTACCGACGTTTGTCCGTCTGTCCATTTACCGACGTTTGTCCGTCTGTACATTACGACGTTTGTCCGTCTGTACATTTATGAGGTTTGTCCGTCTGTACATTTACGACGTTTGTCCGTCTGTACATTTACGACGTTTGTCCGTCTGTACATTTATGACGTTTGTCCGTCTGTACATTTACGACGTTTGTCCGTCTGTACATTTACGACGTTTGTCCGTCTGTACATTTATGACGTTTGTCCGTCTGTACATTTATGACGTTTGTCCGTCTGTACATTTATGAAGTTTGTCCGTCTGTACATTTACGACGTTTGTCCGTCTGTACATTTATGACGTTTGTCCGTCTGTACATTTACGACGTTTGTCCGTCTGTACATTTATGACGTTTGTCCGTCTGTACATTTACGACGTTTGTCCGTCTGTACATTTATGACGTTTGTCCGTCTGTACATTTACGACGTTTGTCCGTCTGTACATTTACGACGTTTGTCCGTCTGTACATTTATGACGTTTGTCCGTCTGTACATTTACGACGTTTGTCCGTCTGTACATTTATGACGTTTGTCCGTCTGTACATTTATGACGTTTGTCCGTCTGTACATTTACGACGTTTGTCCGTCTGTACATTTACGACGTTTGTCCGTCTGTACATTTATGACGTTTGTCCGTCTGTACATTTACGACGTTTGTCCGTCTGTACATTTACGACGTTTGTCCGTCTGTACATTTACGACGTTTGTCCGTCAGTACATTTACCGACGTTTGTCCGTCTGTACATTTACGACGTTTGTCCGTCTGTACATTTATGATGCTTGTCCGTCTGTACATTTATGATGCTTGTCCGTCAGTACATTTATGATGTTTGTCCGTCTGTACATTTACCGACGTTTGTCCGTCTGTACATTTACGACGTTTGTACGTCTGTACATTTACGACGTTTGTCCGTCTGTACATTTACGACGTTTGTCCGTCAGTACATTTACGACGCTTGTCCGTCTGTACATTTACGACGTTTGTCCGTCTGTACATTTACGACGTTTGTCCGTCTGTACATTTATGAGGTTTGTCCGTCTGTACATTTACGACGTTTGTCCGTCTGTACATTTACGACGTTTGTCCGTCTGTACATTTACGACGTTTGTCCGTCTGTACATTTACGACGTTTGTCCGTCTGTACATTTACGACGTTTGTCCGTCTGTACATTTACGACGTTTGTCCGTCTGTACATTTACGACGTTTGTCCGTCTGTACATTTACGACGTTTGTCCGTCTGTACATTTACGACGTTTGTCCGTCTGTACATTTACGACGTTTGTCCGTCTGTACATTTACGACGTTTGTCCGTCTGTACATTTACGACGTTTGTCCGTCTGTACATTTACGACGTTTGTCCGTCTGTACATTTATGACGTTTGTCCGTCTGTACATTTACGACGTTTGTCCGTCTGTACATTTATGACGTTTGTCCGTCTGTACATTTATGACGTTTGTCCGTCTGTACATTTATGACGTTTGTCCGTCTGTACATTTACGACGTTTGTCCGTCTGTACATTTATGACGTTTGTCCGTCTGTACATTTACGACGTTTGTCCGTCTGTACATTTATGACGTTTGTCCGTCTGTACATTTATGACGTTTGTCCGTCTGTACATTTATGACGTTTGTCCGTCTATGGAGACTACAAACACCATCCATTCTGAGAAATTAACTTCCTTGCGTCGCCATAAAAAACACTTTTACTGCTGAGAGAAACACTGCATATGAGCTGTCATCTAAACACAGTACGCTTTAGCATTAACTGTAGCCGTAGCTTTTTATTATTAGCATCAGCATTAGTGTCTGCATTAGCATCAGCATTAACTTCAGCACAAGTTTTAGCATTAGCTTCAGCATTAGCCATAGCTTCAGCATTACATTGAGCTTTGGCATCAGCATTAGCTTCAGCATCAGCTTTAGCATCAGGATTAGTTAGATTAGTTTCAACATTGGCATCGGCATAATCCTCAGCATTAGCTTTAGCATTAAATCAGCATTAGTTTCAGCATTAACTTCAGTATAAGATTTAGCATTAACTTTTGTATTAGCATCAGCATTAGTTTCAGCATTAGCATTAACTTCAGCATTGGCATCACCATTAGCTTCAACATCAACATTAGTATCAACATCAGCTTTAGCATTAGCTTCAATATTGGCATCAGCATTAGCTTTAGCAGCAGGATTAACTTTAGCATTAGCTTCTGCATTGGCATCAGCATTAGCACCCGGTGAATTCCTATTCTGCCATTTTTTTCAAAAAAGAATGTGGTACAAAATCCAGTCGACGGTGTTGTCAGATCAATCATCACCTGTCAATAATAGTAACTCAGTCTATCTATCTTTGTCAACAATAGGTCAAATCTCTTCACACCAGATGTTGATGAATTGAAAGAACAGCATTCTGGTACTGATTGGAAGTCTGTGAGAGTTCAACAGTTATATCCAAAATTCAATTTTGACCTTTATTGTGACCTTTTACCTAGAATCTTCAAATGTGTCCTTCATGGTTCTGATGTCACTGCACATCATATCTCATTATTTTGACTTTTAATCTCATAATTTGGATTTTTTTTAAAGTTTGATTCAGCAGAATAAAAGTTTTGTTCCGTGTTGCCAGTTATTGTGAACACACTCAATGTGTGCACAAAGGTGACACATATTGTGTCACATTTTGAGAGGAAGCGGACTATTAACAGCTAAAATATTTGCAAGGGGGCGTGGCTTGTTGTGCCCGGGGGCGCTGTGGCATCCAGCTCTCCCACCTGACACATGAGTTGTTGTGAGGTGTGGGTGAGGTTAGCGGAGGGTTGTGGTAGGCGTTCCTCCTCCTCTGACTCCTCCCCCTCCTCTGACTCCTCCCCCTCCTCCTCAGATGGGTTGTCCATCTTCTGCCCGTTTACGTTTGTCACCCGCTTAGTCTGAAGCAGAAGAAAAGAACAGCTCTCTATATACTTCACTGTGATTGGTCGACCAGTTTAAGGGAAATCTAGCCAAAAGTTACATTGATCGACACTAGACTATTACGGTAGCACATTAGATTTACTGCTGCTAGGAGGTTCAAGGGTCAAGGTTACTTTATTAGTACCCATGGGTAGATTTGTTTTGCAGTCAGGGTGACCATTTAATACAAACATACAACACACAAGACATATAATTAAGATACATTGGTCGAGTATATAAAAAGTACAAAAGATAGAACAACAGAACAGGGGGCTACCCTGTTCTGTTGTTCTATCTTTTGTACTTTTTAGCTAGGCTAAGTGGATATGGCAGATGGAATCAAAAAGGGTTTTTTTTTAAACATTGCAGGCCTCCCGTGGGTTTCATCAACAAAACTACCACCAGGGTTAGCACGAGTTGGTTTCACTAACAGAACTCCACTTCTGTACCCACCCTACGCTTATGTACCCTCAAGACCTGTTCAAAACAATTTTTTAGTTAGCCAATTGCTGTGGAATGAGCAGATATTAAATTATTTAGATGTTGCACCATGGGAAGACCTGGTTAATGTTGGACCATGGGAAGACCTGGTTAATGTTGGACCATGGGAAGACCTGGTTCATGTTGGACCATGGGAAGACCTGGTTAATGTTGGACCATGGGAAGACCTGGTTAATGTTGGACCATGGGAAGACCTGGTTAATGTTGGACCATGGGAACACCTGGTCCATGTTGGACCATGGGAACACCTGGTTCATGTTGGACCATGGGAACACCTGGTTCATGTTGGACCATGGGAAGACCTGGTCCATGTTGGACCATGGGAAGACCTGGTCCATGTTGGACCATGGGAAGACCTGGTCCATGTTGGACCATGGGAACACCTGGTTCATGTTGGACCATGGGAACACCTGGTCCATGTTGGACCATGGGAACACCTGGTTCATGTTGGACCATGGAAACACCTGGTTCATGTTGGACCATGGGAAGACCTGGTCCATGTTGGACCATGGGAAGACCTGGTCCATGTTGGACCATGGGAACACCTGGTTCATGTTGGACCATGGGAACACCTGGTTCATGTTGGACCATGGGAAGACCTGGTCCATGTTGGACCATGGGAACACCTGGTTCATGTTGGACCATGGGAAGACCTGGTTAATGTTGGACCATGGGAAGACCTGGTTAATGTTGGACCATGGGAAGACCTGGTTAATGTTGGACCATGGGAAGACCTGGTTAATGTTGGACCATGGGAAGACCTGGTTAATGTTGGACCATGGGAAGACCTGGTTAATGTTGGACCATGGGAAGACCTGGTTAATGTTGGACCATGGGAAGACCTGGTTAATGTTGGACCATGGGAAGACCTGGTTAATGTTGGACCATGGGAAGACCTGGTCCATGTTGGACCATGGGAACACCTGGTTCATGTTGGACCATGGGAACACCTGGTTCATGTTGGACCATGGGAAGACCTGGTCCATGTTGGACCATGGGAAGACCTGGTCCATGTTGGACCATGGGAAGACCTGGTCCATGTTGGACCATGGGAACACCTGGTTCATGTTGGACCATGGAAACACCTGGTTCATGTTGGACCATGGGAAGACCTGGTCCATGTTGGACCATGGGAACACCTGGTTCATGTTGGACCATGGGAACACCTGGTTCATGTTGGACCATGGGAAGACCTGGTCCATGTTGGACCATGGGAACACCTGGTTCATGTTGGACCATGGGAAGACCTGGTTAATGTTGGACCATGGGAAGACCTGGTTAATGTTGGACCATGGGAAGACCTGGTTAATGTTGGACCATGGGAAGACCTGGTTAATGTTGGACCATGGGAAGACCTGGTTAATGTTGGACCATGGGAAGACCTGGTTCATGTTGGACCATGGGAACACCTGGTCCATGTTGGACCATGGGAAAACCTGGTTCATGTTGGACCATGGGAAGACCTGGTTCATGTTGGACCATGGGAAGACCTGGTCCATGTTGGACCATGGGAAGACCTGGTCCATGTTGGACCATGGGAAGACCTGGTCCATGTTGGACCATGGGAACACCTGGTTCATGTTGGACCATGGAAACACCTGGTTCATGTTGGACCATGGGAAGACCTGGTCCATGTTGGACCATGGGAACACCTGGTTCATGTTGGACCATGGGAACACCTGGTTCATGTTGGACCATGGGAAGACCTGGTCCATGTTGGACCATGGGAACACCTGGTTCATGTTGGACCATGGGAAGACCTGGTCCATGTTGGACCATGGGAAGACCTGGTTCATGTTGGACCATGGGAAGACCTGGTTCATGTTGGACCATGGGAAGACCTGGTTCATGTTGGACCATGGGAAGACCTGGTCCATGTTGGACCATGGGAACACCTGGTTCATGTTGGACCATGGGAACACCTGGTTCATGTTGGACCATGGGAAGACCTGGTTCATGTTGGACAAAGGGAACATCTCGTTCATGTTGGACCATGGGAACACCTGGTTCATGTTGGACCATGGGAAGACCTGGTTCATGTTGGACAATGGGAACATCTCGTTCATGTTGGACCATGGGAACACCTGGTCCCTGGTCTGTTACCTCATTAGCCATAGGGCATTTTGGAGGGTATCACATGAAACGTGACAAAACTTGCTGTAAGGTGATCCCCAATACATTAGAAATTTAGACAAGCGTAGTGATTTTTAAAGAGAAAATCTGAAATATTTTAGGCGATTTTTGAAATGTCAGATTGTCATTGTACAGCTGGAAGAGAGAGAATCACAGCAATTGGCTTTAAAATAACACAACTGTTACTGACCTGTGGACTGTTGTCTGTGTACGACTGTTACTGACCTGTGGACTGTTGTCTGTGTACGACTGTTACTGACCTGTGGACTGTTGTCTGTGTACGACTGTTACTGACCTGTGAACTGTTGTCTGTGTACGACTGTTACTGACCTGTGGACTGTTGTCTGTGTACGACTGTTACTGACCTGTGGACTGTTGTCTGTGTACGACTGTTACTGACCTGTGGACTGTTGTCTGTCTGTGTACGACTGTTACTGACCTGTGGACTGTTGTCTGTGTACGACTGTTACTAACCTGTGGACTGTTGTCTGTGTGAGACTGTTACTAACCTGTGGACTGTTGTCTGTGTGAGATGTTACTGACCTGTGGACTGTTGTCTGTGTGAGATGTTACTGACCTGTGAACTGTTGTCTGTGTACGACTGTTACTGACCTGTGGACTGTTGTCTGTGTACGACTGTTACTGACCTGTGGACTGTTGTCTGTGTACGACTGTTACTGACCTGTGGACTGTTGTCTGTCTGTGTACGACTGTTACTAACCTGTGGACTGTTGTCTGTGTGAGACTGTTACTAACCTGTGGACTGTTGTCTGTGTGAGATGTTACTGACCTGTGAACTGTTGTCTGTGTACGACTGTTACTGACCTGTGAACTGTTGTCTGTGTACGACTGTTACTAACCTGTGGACTTGTTGTCTGTGTACGACTGTTACTAACCTGTGGACTGTTGTCTGTGTGAGACTGTTACTGACCTGTGGACTGTTGTCTGTGTGAGATGTTACTGACCTGTGAACTGTTGTCTGTGTACGACTGTTACTGACCTGTGGACTGTTGTCTGTGTACGACTGTTACTGACCTGTGGACTGTTGTCTGTGTACGACTGTTACTGACCTGTGGACTGTTGTCTGTCTGTGTACGACTGTTACTAACCTGTGGACTGTTGTCTGTGTGAGACTGTTACTAACCTGTGGACTGTTGTCTGTGTGAGATGTTACTGACCTGTGAACTGTTGTCTGTGTACGACTGTTACTGACCTGTGAACTGTTGTCTGTGTACGACTGTTACTAACCTGTGGACTTGTTGTCTGTGTACGACTGTTACTAACCTGTGGACAGTTGTCTGTGTACGACTGTTACTGACCTGTGGACTGTTGTCTGTCTGTGTACAACTGTTACTGACCTGTGGACTGTTGTCTGTCTGTGTACGACTGTTACTGACCTGTGGACTGTTGTCTGTGTGAGATGTTACTGACCTGTGAACTGTTGTCTGTGTACGACTGTTACTGACCTGTGAACTGTTGTCTGTGTACGACTGTTACTGACCTGTGGACTGTTGTCTGTGTACGACTGTTACTGACCTGTGGACTGTTGTCTGTGTACGACTGTTACTGACCTGTGGACTGTTGTCTGTGTACGACTGTTACTGACCTGTGGACTGTTGTCTGTGTACGACTGTTACTGACCTGTGGACTGTTGTCTGTGTACGACTGTTACTGACCTGTGGACTGTTGTCTGTGTACGACTGTTACTGACCTGTGGACTGTTGTCTGTGTACGACTGTTACTGACCTGTGGACTGTTGTCTGTGTACGACTGTTACTGACCTGTGGACTGTTGTCTGTCTGTGTACGACTGTTACTGACCTGTGGACTGTTGTCTGTGTAGGACTGTTACTGACCTGTGAGCTGTTGTCTGTGTACAACTGTTACTGACCTGTGAACTGTTGTCTGTGTACGACTGTTACTGACCTGTGGACTGTTGTCTGTGTACGACTGTTACTGACCTGTGGACTGTTGTCTGTGTACGACTGTTACTGACCTGTGGACTGTTGTCTGTGTACGACTGTTACTAACCTGTGGACTGTTGTCTGTGTACGACTGTTACTGACCTGTGGACTGTTGTCTGTGTACGACTGTTACTGACCTGTGGACTGTTGTCTGTCTGTGTACGACTGTTACTGACCTGTGGACTGTTGTCTGTGTGAGACTGTTACTAACCTGTGGACTGTTGTCTGTGTACGACTGTTACTGACCTGTGGACTGTTGTCTGTGTACGACTGTTACTGACCTGTGAACTGTTGTCTGTGTACGACTGTTACTGACCTGTGGACTGTTGTCTGTGTACGACTGTTACTGACCTGTGAACTGTTGTCTGTGTACGACTGTTACTGACCTGTGGACTGTTGTCTGTGTACGACTGTTACTGACCTGTGAACTGTTGTCTGTGTACGACTGTTACTGACCTGTGGACTGTTGTCTGTCTGTGTACGACTGTTACTGACCTGTGGACTGTTGTCTGTGTACGACTGTTACTGACCTGTGGACTGTTGTCTGTGTACGACTGTTACTGACCTGTGGACTGTTGTCTGTCTGTGTACGACTGTTACTGACCTGTGGACTGTTATCTGTGTACGACTGTTACTGACCTGTGAACTGCTATCTGTGTACGACTGTTACTGACCTGTGAACTGTTGTCTGTGTGAGACTGTTACTGACCTGTGAACTGTTGTCTGTGTGAGACTGTTACTGACCTGTGGACTGTTGTCTGTGTACGACTGTTACTGACCTGTGGACTGTTGTCTGTCTGTGTACGACTGTTACTGACCTGTGGACTGTTGTCTGTGTGAGACTGTTACTAACCTGTGGACTGTTGTCTGTGTACGACTGTTACTGACCTGTGGACTGTTGTCTGTGTACGACTGTTACTGACCTGTGAGCTGTTGTCTGTGTACAACTGTTACTGACCTGTGAACTGTTGTCTGTGTACGACTGTTACTGACCTGTGGACTGTTGTCTGTGTACGACTGTTACTGACCTGTGGACTGTTGTCTGTGTACGACTGTTACTGACCTGTGGACTGTTGTCTGTCTGTGTACGACTGTTACTGACCTGTGGACTGTTATCTGTGTACGACTGTTACTGACCTGTGAACTGCTATCTGTGTACGACTGTTACTGACCTGTGAACTGTTGTCTGTGTGAGACTGTTACTGACCTGTGAACTGTTGTCTGTGTGAGACTGTTACTGACCTGTGGACTGTTGTCTGTGTACGACTGTTACTGACCTGTGGACTGTTGTCTGTCTGTGTACTACTGTTACTGACCTGTGGACTGTTGTCTGTGTGAGACTGTTACTAACCTGTGGACTGTTGTCTGTGTACGACTGTTACTGACCTGTGGACTGTTGTCTGTGTACGACTGTTACTGACCTGTGAACTGTTGTCTGTGTACGACTGTTACTGACCTGTGGACTGTTGTCTGTGTACGACTGTTACTGACCTGTGAACTGTTGTCTGTGTACGACTGTTACTGACCTGTGGACTGTTGTCTGTGTACGACTGTTACTGACCTGTGGACTGTTGTCTGTGTACGACTGTTACTGACCTGTGAACTGTTGTCTGTGTACGACTGTTACTGACCTGTGGACTGTTTTCTGTCTGTGTACGACTGTTACTGACCTGTGAACTGTTGTCTGTGTACGACTGTTACTGACCTGTGGACTGTTGTCTGTCTGTGTACGACTGTTACTGACCTGTGAACTGTTGTCTGTGTACGACTGTTACTGACCTGTGAACTGTTGTCTGTGTACGACTGTTACTAACCTGTGGACTTGTTGTCTGTGTACGACTGTTACTAACCTGTGGACTGTTGTCTGTGTACGACTGTTACTGACCTGTGGACTGTTGTCTGTCTGTGTACAACTGTTACTGACCTGTGGACTGTTGTCTGTCTGTGTACGACTGTTACTGACCTGTGGACTGTTGTCTGTGTGAGATGTTACTGACCTGTGAACTGTTGTCTGTGTACGACTGTTACTGACCTGTGAACTGTTGTCTGTGTACGACTGTTACTGACCTGTGGACTGTTGTCTGTGTACGACTGTTACTGACCTGTGAACTGTTGTCTGTGTACGACTGTTACTGACCTGTGGACTGTTGTCTGTGTACGACTGTTACTGACCTGTGAACTGTTGTCTGTGTACGACTGTTACTGACCTGTGGACTGTTGTCTGTGTACGACTGTTACTGACCTGTGGACTGTTGTCTGTGTACGACTGTTACTGACCTGTGGACTGTTGTCTGTGTACGACTGTTACTGACCTGTGGACTGTTGTCTGTGCACGACTGTTACTGACCTGTGAGCTGTTGTCTGTGTACAACTGTTACTGACCTGTGGACTGTTGTCTGTGTACGACTGTTACTGACCTGTGGACTGTTGTCTGTCTGTGTACGACTGTTACTGACCTGTGGACTGTTGTCTGTGTACGACTGTTACTGACCTGTGGACTGTTGTCTGTCTGTGTACGACTGTTACTGACCTGTGGACTGTTATCTGTGTACGACTGTTACTGACCTGTGAACTGCTATCTGTGTACGACTGTTACTGACCTGTGAACTGTTGTCTGTGTACGACTGTTACTGACCTGTGGACTGTTGTCTGTGTACGACTGTTACTGACCTGTGGACTGTTGTCTGTCTGTGTACGACTGTTACTGACCTGTGGACTGTTATCTGTGTACGACTGTTACTGACCTGTGAACTGCTATCTGTGTACGACTGTTACTGACCTGTGAACTGTTGTCTGTTTGAGACTGTTACTGACCTGTGAACTGTTGTCTGTCTGTGTACGACTGTTACTGACCTGTGGACTGTTATCTGTGTACGACTGTTACTGAACTGTGAACTGTTGTCTGTGTACGACTGTTACTGACCTGTGGACTGTTGTCTGTGTACGACTGTTACTGACCTGTGAACTGTTGTCTGTGTGAGACTGTTACTGACCTGTGGACTGTTGTCTGTCTGTGTACGACTGTTACTGACCTGTGGACTGTTATCTGTGTACGACTGTTACTGAACTGTGAACTGTTGTCTGTGTACGACTGTTACTGACCTGTGGACTGTTGTCTGTGTACGACTGTTACTGACCTGTGAACTGTTGTCTGTGTGAGACTGTTACTGACCTGTGGACTGTTGTCTGTGTACGACTGTTACTGACCTGTGGACTGTTGTCTGTCTGTGTATGACTGTTACTGACCTGTGGACTGTTGTCTGTGTGAGACTGTTACTGACCTGTGGACTGTTGTCTGTGTACGACTGTTACTGACCTGTGGACTGTTGTCTGTGTACGACTGTTACTGACCTGTGAACTGTTGTCTGTGTACGACTGTTACTGACCTGTGGACTGTTGTCTGTGTACGACTGTTACTGACCTGTGAACTGTTGTCTGTGTACGACTGTTACTGACCTGTGGACTGTTGTCTGTGTACGACTGTTACTGACCTGTGGACTGTTGTCTGTGTACGACTGTTACTGACCTGTGGACTGTTGTCTGTCTGTGTACGACTGTTACTGACCTGTGGACTGTTATCTGTGTACGACTGTTACTGACCTGTGAACTGTTGTCTGTGTACGACTGTTACTGACCTGTGGACTGTTGTCTGTGTACGACTGTTACTGACCTGTGAACTGTTGTCTGTGTGAGACTGTTACTGACCTGTGGACTGTTGTCTGTGTACGACTGTTACTGACCTGTGGACTGTTGTCTGTCTGTGTACGACTGTTACTGACCTGTGGACTGTTGTCTGTGTGAGACTGTTACTAACCTGTGGACTGTTGTCTGTGTACGACTGTTACTGACCTGTGGACTGTTGTCTGTGTACGACTGTTACTGACCTGTGAACTGTTGTCTGTGTACGACTGTTACTGACCTGTGAACTGTTGTCTGTGTACGACTGTTACTGACCTGTGAACTGTTGTCTGTGTACGACTGTTACTGACCTGTGGACTGTTGTCTGTGTACGACTGTTACTGACCTGTGAACTGTTGTCTGTGTACGACTGTTACTGACCTGTGGACTGTTGTCTGTCTGTGTACGACTGTTACTGACCTGTGGACTGTTGTCTGTGTGAGATGTTACTGACCTGTGAACTGTTGTCTGTGTACGACTGTTACTGACCTGTGAACTGTTGTCTGTGTACGACTGTTACTAACCTGTGGACTTGTTGTCTGTGTACGACTGTTACTAACCTGTGGACTGTTGTCTGTGTACGACTGTTACTGACGTGTGGACTGTTGTCTGTCTGTGTACAACTGTTACTGACCTGTGGACTGTTGTCTGTCTGTGTACGACTGTTACTGACCTGTGGACTGTTGTCTGTGTGAGATGTTACTGACCTGTGAACTGTTGTCTGTGTACGACTGTTACTGACCTGTGAACTGTTGTCTGTGTACGACTGTTACTGACCTGTAGACTGTTGTCTGTGTACGACTGTTACTAACCTGTGGACTGTTGTCTGTGTACGACTGTTACTGACCTGTGGACTGTTGTCTGTCTGTGTACGACTGTTACTGACCTGTGGACTGTTATCTGTGTACGACTGTTACTGACCTGTGAACTGTTGTCTGTGTACGACTGTTACTGACCTGTGGACTGTTGTCTGTGTACGACTGTTACTGACCTGTGAACTGTTGTCTGTGTGAGACTGTTACTGACCTGTGGACTGTTGTCTGTGTACGACTGTTACTGACCTGTGGACTGTTGTCTGTCTGTGTACGACTGTTACTGACCTGTGGACTGTTGTCTGTGTGAGACTGTTACTAACCTGTGGACTGTTGTCTGTGTACGACTGTTACTGACCTGTGGACTGTTGTCTGTGTACGACTGTTACTGACCTGTGAACTGTTGTCTGTGTACGACTGTTACTGACCTGTGAACTGTTGTCTGTGTACGACTGTTACTGACCTGTGAACTGTTGTCTGTGTACGACTGTTACTGACCTGTGGACTGTTGTCTGTGTACGACTGTTACTGACCTGTGAACTGTTGTCTGTGTACGACTGTTACTGACCTGTGGACTGTTGTCTGTCTGTGTACGACTGTTACTGACCTGTGGACTGTTGTCTGTGTGAGATGTTACTGACCTGTGAACTGTTGTCTGTGTACGACTGTTACTGACCTGTGAACTGTTGTCTGTGTACGACTGTTACTAACCTGTGGACTTGTTGTCTGTGTACGACTGTTACTAACCTGTGGACTGTTGTCTGTGTACGACTGTTACTGACGTGTGGACTGTTGTCTGTCTGTGTACAACTGTTACTGACCTGTGGACTGTTGTCTGTCTGTGTACGACTGTTACTGACCTGTGGACTGTTGTCTGTGTGAGATGTTACTGACCTGTGAACTGTTGTCTGTGTACGACTGTTACTGACCTGTGAACTGTTGTCTGTGTACGACTGTTACTGACCTGTAGACTGTTGTCTGTGTACGACTGTTACTAACCTGTGGACTGTTGTCTGTGTGAGACTGTTACTAACCTGTGGACTGTTGTCTGTGTGAGACTGTTACTGACCTGTGGACTGTTGTCTGTGTGAGACTGTTACTAACCTGTGGACTGTGTGTACTGTTGTCTTACGACTGTTTACGACTGTTACTGACCTGTGAACTGTTGTCTGTGTATGACTGTTACTAACCTGTGGACTGTTGTCTGTGTGAGACTATTACTAACCTGTGGACTGTTGTCTGTGTGAGACTGTTACTGACCTGTGGACTGTTGTCTGTGTGAGATGTTACTGACCTGTGAACTGTTGTCTGTGTACGACTGTTACTGACCTGTGAACTGTTGTCTGTGTACGACTGTTACTGACCTGTGAACTGTTGTCTGTGTACGACTGTTACTAACCTGTGGACTGTTGTCTGTGTGAGACTGTTACTAACCTGTGGACTGTTGTCTGTGTGAGACTGTTACTGACCTGTGGATTGTTGTCTGTGTGAGACTGTTACTAACCTGTGGACTGTTGTCTGTGTGAGACTGTTACTAACCTGTGGACTGTTGTCTGTGTGAGACTGTTACTGACCTGTGAACTGTTGTCTGTGTGAGACTGTTACTGACCTGTGGACTGTTGTCTGTCTGTGTACGACTGTTACTGACCTGTGGACTGTTGTCTGTGTACGACTGTTACTGACCTGTGGACTGTTGTCTGTGTGAGACTGTTATTGACCTGTGGACTGTTGTCTGTGTGAGACTGTTACTGACCTGTGGACTGTTGTCTGTGTACGACTGTTACTGACCTGTGGACTGTTGTCTGTGTACGACTGTTACTGACCTGTGAACTGTTGTCTGTGTACGACTGTTACTGACCTGTGGACTGTTGTCTGTGTACGACCGTTACTGACCTGTGGACTGTTGTCTGTGTACGACTGTTACTGACCTGTGGACTGTTGTCTGTGTACGACCGTTACTGACCTGTGGACTGTTGTCTGTGTACGACCGTTACTGACCTGTGGACTGTTGTCTGTGTACGACTGTTACTGACCTGTGGACTTGTTGTCTGTGTACGACTGTTACTAACCTGTGGACTGTTGTCTGTGTACGACTGTTACTGACCTGTGGACTGTTGTCTGTGTACGACTGTTACTAACCTGTGGACTTGTTGTCTGTGTACGACTGTTACTAACCTGTGGACTGTTGTCTGTGTACGACTGTTACTGACCTGTGGACTGTTGTCTGTGTACGACTGTTACTAACCTGTGGACTGTTGTCTGTGTACGACTGTTACTGACCTGTGGACTGTTGTCTGTGTACGACTGTTACTAACCTGTGGACTGTTGTCTGTGTACGACTGTTACTGACCTGTGGACTTGTTGTCTGTGTACGACTGTTACTAACCTGTGGACTTGTTGTCTGTGTACGACTGTTACTAACCTGTGGACTGTTGTCTGTGTACGACTGTTACTGACCTGTGGACTGTTGTCTGTGTACGACTGTTACTGACCTGTGGACTGTTGTCTGTGTACGACTGTTACTGACCTGTGGACTGTTGTCTGTGTACGACTGTTACTGACCTGTGAACTGTTGTCTGTGTACGACTGTTACTGACCTGTGGACTGTTGTCTGTGTACGACTGTTACTGACCTGTGGACTGTTGTCTGTGTACGACTGTTACTGACCTGTGAACTGTTGTCTGTGTACGACTGTTACTGACCTGTGAACTGTTGTCTGTGTACGACTGTTACTAACCTGTGGACTGTTGTCTGTGTACGACTGTTACTGACCTGTGGACTGTTGTCTGTGTGAGACTGTTACTGACCTGTGGACTGTTGTCTGTGTACGACTGTTACTGACCTGTGAACTGTTGTCTGTGTGAGACTGTTACTGACCTGTGGACTGTTGTCTGTCTGTGTACGACTGTTACTGACCTGTGGACTGTTGTCTGTGTACGACTGTTACTGACCTGTGGACTGTTGTCTGTCTGTGTACGACTGTTACTGACCTGTGGACTGTTGTCTGTGTACGACTGTTACTGACCTGTGGACTGTTGTCTGTCTGTGTACGACTGTTACTGACCTGTGGACTGTTGTCTGTGTACGACTGTTACTGACCTGTGGACTGTTGTCTGTCTGTGTACGACTGTTACTGACCTGTGGACTGTTGGTGGACTGCTGCAGCTCACTGAACATCTCCAACACCGTCCTCTGCTTCAGAACTTTGCTTTTCTTCTTGGGAACCAGGCTGTAGGTCCCCATCCTCCTCTTCTTTTTACGGGATCCCAGTCCTCCTGACAACGAGCCTGAAAAAAAAAACAAAAAAAAACAACAACACAAAGACACGAACGCACATGTCAGAAAGACACATGACCATCCACCTGACTGTAGTTCATCTGCCACATTCAGCCAACAATCATCTCTAGTCAAACACTGTATTCTCCACACTATAAGGCGCACTGGACTATAAGGCATAGGGCTGGGACCATATGCTTTCATGTCAATTCGTTTCTCTTATGATTTTTTAGGTGCTGATTCGATTTAAATTGCGATTCTTTGATATTCCAGATTTTTCTCTTGCCTTTTTAACACCAGACCAGGTGAACATGATGATCCTACAGATCATATCAGGAACCACATTTCCCAAAAAAGCACATCATATGTGAGTTCATTTTTATTCAGCAGTAATATATTTGAACCAGACTTTGGGAAGTAAACTGTGACATTTATCTGAACACAACACAAACAGGAGCCTTTAAATGAACAGACTTAATAATAAAATGAACTTAAACGCTCATTTCGAAGCCTGGACTGAATGGAAAAGAGACAAACAAATGTCAAATATAAACTCTATTTTCTCCAGTATTTCTTTATTTTATTTAGCTGTTTCTGCATTTATATCAGGGTGATGTCTAGCTAAGTGTCATGTTTGCGGTGTTTCTGCAGAATGACACGTGTGCATTACAGAGTTTACAAATATCTGTCCATATGTCCAGCTCTGCTCTTCCTTCTGTTACAAACACCAAACACTTTAACTGTTGTTGATTGGTTAACTATATTTATTCAGTTTTCAGATATCCTGCACTTTTGAACGCACCAGAGATGTGACAACAGTCCTGAACACAACACCTCTGTGTTTAGAATTAGCCTGTGTTGTTGCTAACATCACCATCTCACCCTGTGTTTCCAACTCTAGTTCATATCCTCCTGGTTTATTACTGTGTGTAAATGACACAAGGTCACATTAATAATAACAGTTGAATAGATATTATCATATTGTGTTGTTTATCTGTGTATGAGTTAATGCTGTTTAACGCTGGTGTGTTGTAGAAGCTAATAGCATAATAAGCTAGCTGTCATCTGTGTGCCTTCACTGAGGTGATCTCTGTGTATTCTATGACACATATTATACATCTGACTGACTCATACAGTCGTCTAGTCTTTACAAGCGGTCATTTTTTTCCACCCGGCTTAAAATTAGTAATTTAAATATGGGGAAAAATAGATTTTTGAACAAAAAAATCTATTTAAAAATCGTAAAACACAAAATTCAGATACATACATGTATGTGAATGGATTTTTCCACCCACCCCTAATAAGGCACATTAATAGAATAGTAAATGGTAAATGGACGGTACTTAGATAGTTCATTTGATTCACCAGTTGGTGTCCAAAGCGCTTTACAATTCCTCCCATTCACTCATTCACTCATTCACACACCAGGAGACGGCTGCTGCCCATACACTGGCGCTGCCTGACCCTGGGAGACTCTAACGGTTCAGTGACTTGCCCAAGGACACTTCAACAAATGAACAGCCAGAGGCAGGATGTCAACCACCAACCCCTGATCATTGGACGAACCACTCTACCAACCGAGCCACAGCTGCCCACCGATAAGTGAAAATCATGAGATAAAAAGTCAAAAATATGAGTTCATCTCATTATTTTCCATGGGCTCTACACTAGTTCAATTCAAAATGTTATTTAACATGACAGATAACGTGTCACGATGGAGGTTTTACAACCTTGTGTGTTAAAATAACAGTGTTATAAATAGTGTGGCGTAAGCTCTGGTCCCAGCCCCAGTTTGGTGCGTTTAGTGTGTGTGTTGGGTCAGACCTAAGTGGAGCCTGGCTGAAGCTGGTGTGGGAGGTGCTGGTGAAGTGGACGTTTCCGGTGGTTTTTGAGGTAGCTGGTTCTGAGAAGACGACTGGCGCTGCTGCTGGGGGGGGGGTTTCTGCACCTGGGATGAAACCGTGGTGTCCATTTTTTCCACTTTGGCACTTTTGGCTTCTCTTATTTCCCTGTTAAGAAGCTGCAGAGAAGAAGAAAACCAAACCCAACAATTATCATCCATGTGAGTGAGAAGATTCATGTAGGTGTTGGATCCTACACATGTCAACGACCCCCCCACTCCCCCCCAAAAAAGAGGAGGGGCTAGGTTTTATGCCAGCCTGTACGTCCGTCTGTCAAACTTTACCCAAAAATTAATAGATTCATTTCAAGTAAATGTTCAGTAAAGGTGTGAGGAGGTACACAATACACCCCATTACATTAGGATGAAAGGATCCACCCACCCACCTCATCCATCCATCCATCCACCCACCCCATCCATCCACCCACACACCCACCCCATCCATCCATCCAACCACCCACCCACCCCATCCATCCATCCACCCCATCCATCCACCCACCCACCCCATCCATCCTTTAAGAGGTCTACTTTAATTCAATTCAATTCAATTTTATTTATAAAGCCCTACACAACACAACAAAGTCGTCTCAGAGGGTTTTACAAAAACACAATCAACTACAGAGATACATGAACAATCCCAAGCATCCCCTGTCCTTAGACCCTCCCCCTGTCCTTAGCTCCTCCCCCTGTCCTTAGACCCTCCCCCTGTCCTTAGACCCTCCCTCTGTCCTTAGCTCCTCCCCCTGTCCTTAGACCCTCCGCCTGTCCTTAGCTCCTCCCCCTGTCCTTAGCTCCTCCCCCTGTCCTTAGCTCCTCCCCCTGTCCTTAGACCCTCCCCCTGTCCTTAGACCCTCCCCCTGTCCTTAGACCCTCCTTCTGTCCTTAGACCCTCCCCCTGTCCTTAGCTCTTCCCCCTGTCCTTAGACCCTCCCCCTGTCCTTAGACCCTCCCCCTGTCCTTAGACCCTCCCCCTGTCCTTAGACCCTCGTTCTCAGGAAGAAAAAACTTCAAAACCCAGTGGGAAAAAGAAGAAATCTTGAGGAGAACCACATTGAAGGACAGATCCACTCCCATGGACGGACAGACTATAGATGAACGTCCATTTATAAATGAAGGAGGGGGGGCTGGTCCAGACAGGCAGGGGCGGGGGTCCGGGGTCACAGGTCGGCACAGGCGAGATACTCCAGATCCTGTCGTCCATGGCTCCCGTGCAGACACTGTCAGGAGAGCCACCACTCCCCCCAGAGGGGGGGGGAGTGGTGGCTTACTTTAACCCTTTAACTAATCTACGTTAACCCTTTTATTCTACGTTCCTCTAGAACAGGGGTGTCAAACTCATTTTAGTTCAGGGGCCACATTCAGCTAAATTTGATCTGAAGTGGGCCGAACCAGTAAAAAATAAATCAATAAATAACGGAATAATATATAAATAATGTCCACTCTAAACTTTTCTCTCTGTTTTAGGACAAAAAAAAGGAAAATTACATTCTGAAAACAAATAATATTAAGGTCCAGGTTAGTTCAGGGGTTTCCAAATCCAGTCGAGGGCCGGTGTCCTGCATGTTTTAGATATTTCCCTCTTCCACATGATTCAGGTTAACCCTTTAACACCTGAAACATTAACAGTTCCACAGTAAAAAAAAAAAAAAAAGAATTAAAATAAGCACCAACATGAACCAAAGTCATCAATAAAATGAAAAAAAGGAATAAAATGACAAAATAATTCTGAACATGAACAAAGTAAGACACAAAGTTTTTGTTCATGTTGTTGCTCATTGTATATTTTTCTACATTTTACTTTTTATTTTCTGTACTTTTGCTCCATTAGTGTCTCAGTTGCTTCATGTTACTAATTATTTTGTCAATTATTCATTTTTGTTCATTTTATTAATGACTTTGGCTATTTTTATTCATGTTGTTGCTCATTTTAATTTATTTATTTATTTTTTTTACTGTGGAACTGCTAAAGTTTCAGGAGTTAAAGGGTCAAACTGTGGAAGAAGGAAATATCTAAAACATGCAGGACACTGGCCCTGGAGGTGTGGATATGGACACCCCTGCTTTAGTTTATCATTTACACATATACATTCTAACTTACAGATCACAGTGGAGCTACAGATACACTAAAGATTTAGTAAGAGGTGGAATAATATTAAAATTGTACTTACTTATCTTAAGACATTTCCAATTTTAGTCAGAATTTTGAGAATTTTTTGTGTGAAATGATACTTTGTGAAAAACATTTATATTTACAAAGAGAAAATTTTGAACCAAATGAAATATGTACAGCTTATTATGAGACTGAATTGGTGTGAATGTGGACCATGAACTAAAATGATTTATATCTTAAGTGACATTTTTTCATTTTATAAATTCATCCAAAGGGCCAGACTGGACCCTGACACGGGCCAGATTTGGCCCCCGGGCCGCATGTTTGACACCTCTGCTCTAGAATGTTGCGACAGCTCCCATTCACTTTGAATGGACGTTCCCAGTGTTCTGTGGGCAGATTTTTTTCGATAACGTCCCACTGCACCATTAATGCATGTGAGACGTTAGTTACTATGGTGATGACGTACGTGAATGTGAGGTAAAGGTTTATGGTAACTGGGACGTTTCATTATCTGATGCTTTTGTAAGTACAGGTAACACTCTATTGTCCTTCATACAAAACACTGTTTGACCCACAGCCCTTTGATTAAAACAATAGAAATAGTAAGAAAAATAATGATAGTAAATTAATGTATTATTTTATATAATGATGTCATCATTTAATCATAGATGTTTGGATTTTTTTTTAAATAAAGCTCAAAGTTGTATTATTATTTATGTCATCTTTTAAATTTAAATGAGGATTTTACGCTCCTTCAAAACAGTGGTTATAAAAGTGGAGTATTTATGAAAACAACACCACAAACTACACAACAGTAAGACAAAACTACACAACAATAAGACAAAACTACACAACAGTAAGACAAAACTACACAACAGTAAGACAAAACTACACAACAGTAAGACAAAACTACACAACAGTAAGACAAAACTACACAACAGTAAGACAAAACTACACAACAGTAAGACAAAACTACACAACAGTAAGACAAAACTACACAACAGTAAGACAAAACTACACAACAGTAAGACAAAACTACACAACAGTAAGGCAAAACTACACAACAGTAAGACAAAACTACACAACAGTAAGACAAAACTACACAACAGTAAGACAAAACTACACAACAGTGGGGCAAAACTACACAACAGTAAGACAAAACTACACAACAGTAAGACAAAACTACACAACAGTAAGACAAAACTACACAACAGTAAGACAAAACTACACAACAGTAAGACAAAACTACACAACAGTAAGACAAAACTACACAACAGTAAGACAAAACTACACAACAGTAAGACAAAACTACACAACGGAAAGACAAAACTACACAACAGTAAGACAAAACTACACAACAGTAAGACAAAACTACACAACAGTAAGACAAAACTACACAACAGAAAGACAAAACTACACAACAGTAAGACAAAACTACACAACAGAAAGACAAAACTACACAACAGTGGGGCAAAACTACACAACAGTAAGACAAAACTACACAACAGTAAGACAAAACTACACAACAGTAAGACAAAACTACACAACAGTAAGACAAAACTACACAACAGTAAGACAAAACTACACAACAGTAAGACAAAACTACACAACAGAAAGACAAAACTACACAACAGTAAGACAAAACTACACAACAGTAAGACAAAACTACACAACAGTAAGACAAAACTACACAACAGTAAGGCAAAACTACACAACAGTAAGACAAAACTACACAACAGTAAGACAAAACTACACAACAGTAAGGCAAAACTACACAACAGTAAGACAAAACTACACAACAGTAAGACAAAACTACACAACAGTGGGGCAAAACTACACAACAGTAAGACAAAACTACACAACAGTAAGACAAAACTACACAACAGTAAGACAAAACTACACAACAGTAAGACAAAACTACACAACAGAAAGACAAAACTACACAACAGTAAGACAAAACTACACAACAGTAAGACAAAACTACACAACAGAAAGACAAAACTACACAACAGTAAGACAAAACTACACAACAGAAAGACAAAACTACACAACAGTGGGGCAAAACTACACAACAGTAAGACAAAACTACACAACAGTAAGACAAAACTACACAACAGTAAGACAAAACTACACAACAGTAAGACAAAACTACACAACAGTAAGACAAAACTACACAACAGTAAGACAAAACTACACAACAGTAAGACAAAACTACACAACAGAAAGACAAAACTACACAACAGTAAGACAAAACTACACAACAGTAAGACAAAACTACACAACAGTAAGACAAAACTACACAACAGTAAGACAAAACTACACAACAGTAAGACAAAACTACACAACAGTAAGACAAAACTACACAACAGTAAGACAAAACTACACAACAGAAAGACAAAACTACACAACAGTAAGACAAAACTACACAACAGTAAGACAAAACTACACAACAGTAAGACAAAACTACACAACAGTGGGGAAAAACTACACAACAGTAAGACAAAACTACACAACAGTGGGGCAAAACTACACAACAGTAAGACAAAACTACACAACAGTAAGACAAAACTACACAACAGTAAGACAAAACTACACAACAGTAAGACAAAACTACACAACAGTAAGACAAAACTACACAACAGTAAGGCAAAACTACACAACAGTAAGGCAAAACTACACAACAGTAAGACAAAACTACACAACAGTAAGACAAAACTACACAACAGTAAGACAAAACTACACAACAGTAAGACGAAACTACACAACAGTGGGGCAAAACTACACAACAGTAAGACAAAACTACACAACAGTAAGACAAAACTACACAACAGTAAGACAAAACTACACAACAGTAAGACAAAACTACACAACAGTGGGGCAAAACTACACAACAGTAAGACAAAACTACACAACAGTAAGACAAAACTACACAACAGTGGGGAAAAACTACACAACAGTAAGACAAAACTACACAACAGTAAGACAAAACTACACAACAGTAAGGCAAAACTACACAACAGTAAGGCAAAACTACACAACAGTAAGACAAAACTACACAACAGTAAGACAAAACTACACAACAGTAAGGCAAAACTACACAACAGTAAGACAAAACTACACAACAGTAAGACAAAACTACACAACAGTAAGACAAAACTACACAACAGTAAGACAAAACTACACAACAGTAAGACAAAACTACACAACAGTAAGACAAAACTACACAACAGTGGGGCAAAACTACACAACAGTAAGACAAAACTACACAACAGTAAGACAAAACTACACAACAGTAAGACAAAACTACACAACAGTAAGACAAAACTACACAACAGTGGGGCAAAACTACACAACAGTAAGACAAAACTACACAACAGTAAGACAAAACTACACAACAGTAAGACAAAACTACACAACAGTAAGACAAAACTACACAACAGTGGGGCAAAACTACACAACAGTAAGACAAAACTACACAACAGTAAGACAAAACTACACAACAGTAAGACAAAACTACACAACAGTAAGACAAAACTACACAACAGTAAGACAAAACTACACAACAGTAAGACAAAACTACACAACAGTAAGACAAAACTACACAACAGTAAGACAAAACTACACAACAGTAAGACAAAACTACACAACAGTGGGGCAAAACTACACAACAGTAAGACAAAACTACACAACAGTAAGACAAAAGTACACAACAGTAAGACAAAAGTACACAACAGTAAGACAAAACTACACAACAGTAAGACAAAACTACACAACAGTAAGACAAAACTACACAACAGTGGGGAAAAACTACACAACAGTAAGACTAGGGTTGTCAAAAAAATCGATTTTAGATACTAAATCGATATTGACCTTGGTATCTAATTAGATACTAAGTTGCTGGAAAATCGATTTTTGTTTTTATGGCGCGTCGCCGCTTTTTTGTAGCGGGTAACGTTAAGAATTGTAAACAGGCATCAACGCGGTCAGCTCTGGCACAGCCGTAATGCCGGCGTGTAAGTTAAAGTCTCTTTTTTTCTCCAGCTGCCTCTGACCACACAACACCACAGACCTATACACTATCTCTATAGGTCTGTGATTGCGACCATCCGATGCAACTTTGCTTTTAAAGGCTTCGTTAGACGAACATCTATGCGCGCGTGCGGCAGCCAGGCGGAAGCGCATAGTATCACGTTACCACCACGGAGGCCACCGTGAGCATGTCAGCCTATCATTTTTTACGTGCGCGCTGCTAGTCCCGTATGGCAAGACAAAGTGTTCACATAGCCACGCGTATATAGTCACATAGCCATAGTTGAGCACTGATCTTACCTTCACAAACGAAGTGCATTCACTCAATGTTTAATTTTTGCTAAATATTTTGACTTTTCCTTCATCAATCTATTTTATTTAACTTGTTCAACTTTAGTGTGTCTATTCTTATGGGTTTGTTTATTGTATTTTCAGGTTTCATGCAAAAGGGATAAAATAAAGTGAGATGCCGTTTCATACTTTATTAATAAATAAAGCAAAATGTGAATTGATTTGTCATATTTTGATTATATGTCAATCGAGGTTGCATTGGCTGAGATGACACACTTGGTGAAGGCAGAAATGATGGGGAAAAATATATAAGAAGACATACACGGTTGCGCATGGCTCAATGACATAATTTCGTCTGTATCATGTGACCCTGTTGTGATAGTTTTCCGAAGCAGTGCTGTGGACATGTCCATCATTACTATTATGTAAAATATGTTGTTGGTTAACCTTATTATTATGGTTATATTTGTCATCAAGAAGGTGAAACAAGAGAAAAATATATGCAACAGAGATCTATTTACAATAATATTTACACACATACACTTAGTTACAGTTTTTCTCAGGACAAGTATAATTCACAGACGTACATTCAGGATTTAAAGTTTTTAATTGAACATGTTATAGGTGTGATTGACAGGACCATTGACACCTGTGGTCTCCCTTGCTCTCTGTTATACTCTTGAAATTGACACTTGATGTTTAACCATGCATATAGTAATATGCATAACTATGTTCATATTTATATTACCTCCGGGGTATATTTTATCCATATCTTTCTCTATATTCTTATTTATACTTTACACTTTACTTATTATTATTATTATAGTCTTTCTTATCTTGTATATTATTATATTTGTAAGTTGTATAGTTGTATATTTGTTTTGTTATATTTTGCTTTTTGCATCTTTGCACGGTCTTAAGGGAGTGTCGCATCCATTTCACGTGTGGATGGACAAATAAAGAATTATGATTCTGACATATTTCATCTTCTATTGTTTTGCACCTTTCACTTACATTGAAGATTAAACTACATTACTATCATCTATCGTCTTACTTTGCCATCTAGTGGCAAAACATGCAACCTACAGCCAGCTCATGTGTTAGATTAGCACAACAAAATAAAAATTAAAATACAATAAACAAACCCGTAAGAATAGACACTAAAGTTGAACAAGTTAAATTAAATAGATTGATGAAGGAAAAGTCAAAATATTTAGCAAAAATTAAACAGTGAGTGAATGTACTTCGTTTGTGAAGGTAAGATCAGTGCTCAGCTATATTGGACTCGTTGTGTTGGCCAGTGATTGGCTGGAAGCACTACAGTTACGGAACGCGTTCTAGCACGCGTTCCGTAACACGTGCTAGAACGCGTGCCATCGCGTGTGCTAGACCGCGTTGCCGAACGCGTGGTGGCATGTCAGAACGCGTGCTAGAACGCGTAATGTAACGCGTGATATGATAAACACAACGCGCGGCTATGTGAACACTTTGGCTTGCCATATTGGCTTGCCATAGTCCCGCAAGGGGTCCGCGGTGGTCACATGATGCAATACGCTGCCACCCGCTCGACCATAAAGAGTCTTGCAGTTAGCACTGCAGAAGGGCTTGAGCAAAAAGATAGACCTACCTTAACTTACCAAGAGATAGACATGCATTTATTCTGCACCCGCATTCACTACCTTTTTTTAGCAGTTCATGGAGGAAATTTTAAAAGGAATCCCTCACATCTCCAGTATCGAAATTAGTATCGAGTATCGAGTATTATCCTTAGTATCGGTATCGAGTTGGAAATTTAGTATCGTGACAACCCTAAGTAAGGCAAAACTACACAACAGTAAGGCAAAACTACACAACAGTAAGACAAAACTACACAACAGTAAGACAAAACTACACAACAGTAAGACAAAACTACACAACAGTAAGACAAAACTACACAACAGTAAGACAAAACTACACAACAGTAAGACAAAACTACACAACAGTAAGACAAAACTACACAACAGTAAGGCAAAACTACACAACAGTAAGACAAAACTACACAACAGTAAGACAAAACTACACAACAGTAAGACAAAACTACACAACAGTAAGGCAAAACTACACAACAGTAAGACAAAACTACACAACAGTAAGGCAAAACTACACAACAGTAAGACAAAACTACACAACAGTAAGGCAAAACTACACAACAGTAAGACAAAACTACACAACAGTAAGACAAAACTACACAACAGTAAGACAAAACTACACAACAATTTGGACAATTTGACACTTGTGAGTCTTGTGAGTTTTTGTCAAACATATAAGAGACACCATTAAATATTGTGTGTATATTATATATATATATATATATATATATATATATATATATATATATATATATATATATATATATATATATATATATATATATATATCCAAAGCTATCAACCAGCTCTTGCGTGGCAAAGCCCCTGGTGCAGATGCTATCCCTGCTGAGCTATAGATCAGGTGGACCAGCGCTAACCCAGAAGTTGACTGAGCTATTGTCATCATGCTGCAGTAAAGGAACCCTTCCTCACCACTTTAACCACGCCTCCATCGTTCACCTATATAAGCGTAAGGGAAATAGACAAGACTGCAACAACCACAGAGAGATATTATTAATGTGAACCTGTTGTCCCTGAGCAGGGGGGCAGCCAGGCTGTAGAGCAACACATATTCATAATATTTAAGCATATGCTAATAATGCATATCCACAGAAAGATCATAAATGCAGCTAAAACCCTAACCCTCTTATGATCACCAAACAGAGTTAAAACAACAACCCATTAAATCAGTTTTTGCTGTAAAACGGATAACATGTTCCAACATGTTTAAACTATCAGCTGATCACTGTAAACAAAGCTAACACACATTAGCTGCACAGCACAGACCCCACAGTATCCAACAGAACCATGTTTATCACTTTTCAACCAACATTCACTGAAACAACAAAATTAGAGCAAAACAACAACTTTCTTTAAAAAAAAAACATGCAGAAATATTCTCTTTACCTGTAGACAAAGTTATATTATGCAGAATAAAACTGCTATCAACAAAGTATTTGGACCTCCTCATTGGCTTTGTGGTCCAAAAGCAGAGTGGAGGAGGGCTCTGAGGGTCCACATCTACTTTGTGATTGGGTGAAGCCAACGTTTGTCAGTGCGCATCACATGTATTTGGTCACTCGTGATTAGCTAAGAGAGTGATTGACATGTATTTGGTGACCACAGATTGATTCTATTGGCTCAGAGGATTCAAATAAGATGTCAATCATTGAAATGGGCCAATGCAACCCAGAGCTACGGCCCTGCGTAAATGAAAGGACTGACTGCACTACTGAAGACACAGGAGCATTCATTTATATTAAACATTCAAAACAAGGTTTGATTTTTGACCTATAATGACATGTCAATCAAATTAAATGACTTTTATAACTTGGTTCCTAATGTCAAAGGTCACAGATGATGCCAAACTGTAGAACACCCAGACGTCTCTTTACTGAAACCTGTCATTGTGTTCTTCTTCACTTCAGTAACATCACTTTTTCCACAGGTATTGTCCACATTTACTCTGACAGTGTCATCTACACTGATGTTTACATTTACTCTGACAGTGTCATCTACACTGATGTTTACATTTACTCTGACAGTGTCATCTACACTGTTTACATTTACTCTGACAGTGTCATCTACACTGATGTTTACATTTACTCTGACAGTGTCATCTACACTGATGTTTACATTTACTCTGACAGTGTCATCTACATTTACTCTGACAGTGTCATCTACACTGATGTTTACATTTACTCTGACAGTGTCATCTACATTTACTCTGACAGTGTCATCTACACTGATGTTTACATTTACTCTGACAGTGTCATCTACACTGATGTTTACATTTACTCTGACAGTGTCATCTACACTGATGTTTACATTTACTCTGACAGTGTCATCTACATTTACCCTGACAGTGTCATCTACACTGATGTTTACATTTACTCTGGCAGTGTCATCTACATTTACTCTGACAGTGTCATCTACACTGATGTTTACATTTACTCTGACAGTGTCATCTACATTTACTCTGACAGTGTCATCTACACTGATGTTTACATTTACTCTGACAGTGTCATCTACACTGATGTTTACATTTACTCTGACAGTGTCATCTACACTGATGTTTACATTTACTCTGACAGTGTCATCTACATTTACCCTGACAGTGTCATCTACACTGATGTTTACATTTACTCTGGCAGTGTCATCTACATTTACTCTGACAGTGTCATCTACACTGATGTTTACATTTACTCTGACAGTGTCATCTACATTTACTCTGACAGTGTCATCCACACTGATGTTTACATTTACTCTGACAGTGTCATCTACACTTATGTTTACATTTACTCTGACAGTGTCATCTACATTTACTCTGACAGTGTCATCTACACTGATGTTTACATTTACTCTGACAGTGTCATCTACATTTACTCTGACAGTGTCATCTACACTGATGTTTACATTTACTCTGACAGTGTCATCTACATTTACTCTGACAGTGTCATCCACACTGATGTTTACATTTACTCTGACAGTGTCATCTACACTGATGTTTACATTTACTCTGACAGTGTCATCTACATTTACTCTGACAGTGTCATCTACACTGATGTTTACATTTACTCTGACAGTGTCATCTACACTGATGTTTACATTTACTCTGACAGTGTCATCTACATTTACTCTGACAGTGTCATCAACACTGATGTTTACATTTACTCTGACAGTGTCATCTACACTGATGTTTACATTTACTCTGACAGTGTCATCTACACTTATGTTTACATTTACTCTGACAGTGTCATCTACATTTACTCTGACAGTGTCATCTACACTGATGTTTACATTTACTCTGACAGTGTCATCTACACTGATGTTTACATTTACTCTGACAGTGTCATCTACATTTACCCTGACAGTGTCATCTACACTGATGTTTACATTTACTCTGGCAGTGTCATCTACACTGATGTTTACATTTACTCTGACAGTGTCATCTACATTTACTCTGACAGTGTCATCAACACTGATGTTTACATTTACTCTGACAGTGTCATCTACACTGATGTTTACATTTACTCTGACAGTGTCATCTACACTTATGTTTACATTTACTCTGACAGTGTCATCTACATTTACTCTGACAGTGTCATCTACACTGATGTTTACATTTACTCTGACAGTGTCATCTACACTGATGTTTACATTTACTCTGACAGTGTCATCTACATTTACCCTGACAGTGTCATCTACACTGATGTTTACATTTACTCTGGCAGTGTCATCTACACTGATGTTTACATTTACTCTGACAGTGTAATCTACATTTACTCTGACAGTGTCATCTACACTGATGTTTACATTTACTCTGACAGTGTCATCTACACTGATGTTTACATTTACTCTGACAGTGTCATCTACACTTATGTTTACATTTACTCTGACAGTGTCATCAACACTGGTGTTTACATTTACTCTGAGTGTCATCAACAATGATGTTTACATTTACTCTGACAGTGTCATCTACACTGATGTTTACATTTACTCTGACAGTGTCATCAACACTGATGTTTACATTTACTCTGACAGTGTCATCTACACTGATGTTTACATTTACTCTGACAGTGTCATCTACACTGATGTTTACATTTACCCTGACAGTGTCATCAACACTGATGTTTACATTTACTCTGACAGTGTCATCAACACTGATGTTTACATTTACTCTGACAGTGTCATCAACAGTGATGTTTACATTTACTCTGACAGTGCCATCTACATTTACTCTGACAGTGCCATCTACAATGATGTTTACATTTACTCTGACAGTGTCATCAACACTGATGTTTACATTTACTCTGACAGTGTCATCAACACTGATGTTTACATTTACTCTGACAGTGCCATCTACATTTACTCTGACAGTGTCATCTACACTGATGTTTACATTTACTCTGACAGTGTCATCTACACTTGTGTTTACATTTACTCTGACAGTGTCATCAACACTGATGTTTACATTTACTCTGACAGTGTCATCAACACTGATGTTTACATTTACTCTGACAGTGTCATCTACACTGATGTTTACATTTACTCTGACAGTGTCATCAACACTGATGTTTACATTTACTCTGACAGTGTCATCTACACTGATGTTTACATTTACTCTGACAGTGTCATCTACACTGATGTTTACATTTACTCTGACAGTGTCATCAACACTGATGTTTACATTTACTCTGACAGTGTCATCTACACTGATGTTTACATTTACTCTGACAGTGTCATCTACACTGATGTTTACATTTACTCTGACAGTGTCATCAACACTGATGTTTACATTTACTCTGACAGTGTCATCTACACTGATGTTTACATTTACTCTGACAGTGTCATCAACACTGATGTTTACATTTACTCTGACAGTGTCATCTACACTGATGTTTACATTTACCCTGACAGTGTCATCAACACTGATGTTTACATTTACTCTGACAGTGTCATCAACACTGATGTTTACATTTACTCTGACAGTGTCATCAACACTGATGTTTACATTTACTCTGACAGTGTCATCAACAGTGATGTTTACATTTACTCTGACAGTGCCATCTACAATGATGTTTACATTTACTCTGACAGTGTCATCAACACTGATGTTTACATTTACTCTGACAGTGCCATCTACAATGATGTTTACATTTACTCTGACAGTGTCATCAACACTGATGTTTACATTTACTCTGACAGTGCCATCTACAATGATGTTTACATTTACTCTGACAGCGTCATCAACACTGATGTTTACATTTACTCTGACAGTGTCATCTACACTGATGTTTACATTTACTCTGACAGTGTCATCTACATTTACTCTGACAGTGTCATCAACACTGGTGTTTACATTTACTCTGAGTGTCATCAACAATGATGTTTACATTTACTCTGACAGTGTCATCTACACTGATGTTTACATTTACTCTGACAGTGTCATCAACACTGATGTTTACATTTACTCTGACAGTGTCATCTACACTGATGTTTACATTTACTCTGACAGTGTCATCTACACTGATGTTTACATTTACCCTGACAGTGTCATCAACACTGATGTTTACATTTACTCTGACAGTGCCATCTACAATGATGTTTACATTTACTCTGACAGTGTCATCAACACTGATGTTTACATTTACTCTGACAGTGCCATCTACAATGATGTTTACATTTACTCTGACAGCGTCATCAACACTGATGTTTACATTTACTCTGACAGTGTCATCTACACTGATGTTTACATTTACTCTGGCAGTGTCATCTACACTGATGTTTACATTTACTCTGACAGTGTAATCTACATTTACTCTGACAGTGTCATCTACACTGATGTTTACATTTACTCTGACAGTGTCATCTACACTTGTGTTTACATTTACTCTGACAGTGCCATCTACATTTACTCTGACAGTGTCATCTACACTGATGTTTACATTTACTCTGACAGTGTCATCTACACTTGTGTTTACATTTACTCTGACAGTGTCATCAACACTGATGTTTACATTTACTCTGACAGTGTCATCAACACTGATGTTTACATTTACTCTGACAGTGTCATCAACACTGATGTTTACATTTACTCTGACAGTGTCATCAACACTGATGTTTACATTTACTCTGACAGTGTCATCTACACTGATGTTTACATTTACTCTGACAGTGTCATCAACACTGATGTTTACATTTACTCTGACAGTGTCATCTACACTGATGTTTACATTTACTCTGACAGTGTCATCTACACTGATGTTTACATTTACTCTGACAGTGTCATCAACACTGATGTTTACATTTACTCTGACAGTGTCATCTACACTGATGTTTACATTTACTCTGACAGTGTCATCAACACTGATGTTTACATTTACTCTGACAGTGTCATCTACACTGATGTTTACATTTACCCTGACAGTGTCATCAACACTGATGTTTACATTTACTCTGACAGTGTCATCAACACTGATGTTTACATTTACTCTGACAGTGTCATCAACACTGATGTTTACATTTACTCTGACAGTGTCATCAACAGTGATGTTTACATTTACTCTGACAGTGCCATCTACAATGATGTTTACATTTACTCTGACAGTGTCATCAACACTGATGTTTACATTTACTCTGACAGTGCCATCTACAATGATGTTTACATTTACTCTGACAGTGTCATCAACACTGATGTTTACATTTACTCTGACAGTGCCATCTACAATGATGTTTACATTTACTCTGACAGCGTCATCAACACTGATGTTTACATTTACTCTGACAGTGTCATCTACACTGATGTTTACATTTACTCTGACAGTGTCATCTACATTTACTCTGACAGTGTCATCAACACTGATGTTTACATTTACTCTGACAGTGTCATCTACATTTACCCTGACAGTGTCATCAACACTGATGTTTACATTTACTCTGACAGTGTCATCAACACTGATGTTTACATTTACTCTGACAGTGTCATCAACACTGATGTTTACGTTTACTCTGACAGTGTCATCTACACTGATGTTTACATTTACTCTGACAGTGTCATCTACACTCATGTTTACATTTACTCTGACAGTGTCATCAACACTGATGTTTACATTTACTCTGACAGTGTCATCAACACTGATGTTTACATTTACTCTGACAGTGTCATCAACACTGATGTTTACATTTACTCTGACAGTGTCATCTACACTGATGTTTACATTTACTCTGACAGTGTCATCAACACTGATGTTTACATTTACTCTGACAGTGTCATCAACAGTGATGTTTACATTTACTCTGACAGTGCCATCTACAATGATGTTTACATTTACTCTGACAGTGTCATCAACACTGATGTTTACATTTACTCTGACAGTGTCATCAACACTGATGTTTACATTTACTCTGACAGTGCCATCTACAATGATGTTTACATTTACTCTGACAGTGTCATCAACACTGATGTTTACATTTACTCTGACAGTGCCATCTACAATGATGTTTACATTTACTCTGACAGCGTCATCAACACTGATGTTTACATTTACTCTGACAGTGCCATCTACAATGATGTTTACATTTACTCTGACAGTGTCATCTACACTGATGTTTACATTTACTCTGACAGTGTCATCTACACTGATGTTTACATTTACTCTGACAGTGTCATCTACACTGATGTTTACATTTACTCTGACAGTGTCATCTACACTGATGTTTACATTTACTCTGACAGTGTCATCTACATTTACTCTGACAGTGTCATCTACACTGATGTTTACATTTACTCTGACAGTGTCATCTACACTGATGTTTACATTTACTCTGACAGTGTCATCTACATTTACTCTGACAGTGTCATCTACACTGATGTTTACATTTACTCTGACAGTGTCATCTACACTGATGTTTACATTTACTCTGACAGTGCCATCTACAGCTTTACCATAAGTATTTAAATATGAGCTACAGTCAGTGTGTATTCAGAGGTTAACGCTGTAGAGCTAATGCATCGACGTCACATGATCCCATGGTTCCGTAGTTGTGTCGTCACATTGGACTGGCATTGACACATTACAACAGGCTGCCGTTTTATCACCATTACAATCAAATCCAGACATTCCTGGTCCCACTGCGGGTATGTCATGTCATGTCGTCAGTTGTATGAATCACCAGGAGACAACAGACAGAGTTTCCTTCTACAGAATCCATAGACTCGGAGAGACGGTGAAAATGTCTGGATGTTATACACTGCAAGACATGGAAACCCAATGACTTTTTTATTGTATATCTGGTAGGTTGAATGTTGGTAATTCCACACACGTGCATGTGTCCACACTCCTATTCCATTTATTTATTCCAGTAAACATTGGTAGATGCTACAGTACACCCCTGAATGGACCTACATGGAAGTGTTGTTGTTTACCTTATGATGATGAACAGAGAACTGGACGATGATGGCATTTTGACTTGTAATTCTTTGATCCAACCTTCCACCAAGTATCTATATCCATCTAGACATTTATAATTCTTCATCACCTCGGCTGTGTATGCAGATGAAATATCCAGATACCATAAATCAGGGAGTGTCATCGCCGTCACATCAGTAGTCGTTGAGAAAACCACCATAAACGTGTTTTTTGGTCGAGTATACGGGTCCATCCTATCTGCTCAATCTTCCATCGATAGTGATCATTTTCATTCATAAAGCTGTACAATCAGAGCACCGGCTTTTCTTGTCGCCCAAAATGGCAACAAAAACTATAGATTCGCGGAATCATGGGATCGCGTGACGTCACGTGCGTTACCTCTATTGCCGCTACTTGCCGAGTCTTGAACATGTTAGTGAAACAGAAAATAAAACAGTAACGTTGGGGGAGGGAAACTAGAAAACTAGCTTACAGTCTACAGCTATGGTCAATGCTAGCGGTAACATTACCTTCCCATACAAGCCAAGTTTTCCTTTCAGTGACGTTCATGATGACCCTGAGGAAGTTCGATGTTGACACAGCCTCTTTTATTTTAATACCACACTCCTTACAGGTGAGTGTTCGCTAACTGGGCGTCTGTGTGAAGGTTTTATATGGAAATGTAATTATAAAACAAACAGCTCCAGTTGAACCTGCTGTTGCCATGGTAACTGTTGATATGAAACCCTGTGGCAGCATGCATGCGTTACAAACCTTTGCGCAAATATCAAGGGAGGGAAACTATTCTTTCTGCCTGCAATTTTCCCATAATGCCACAGGCAACACAGTGGAAAAACTGAAACCAATTAAATAATAAAATAAATAATTCCATGACAATTAACTTGCAAGTCACAACAACCAAGTCCGAGTCAAGTCTTAAGTCTTTGTTTTTGCAACTTCAGTGTGACTCGAGTCCAAGTTTCAGACTCAAGACTCCATGTCTGTCATCCGTCCATCCACCCAACCATTCATCCATCCACCCAACATCTATCCATTATCATCCATCCCAGACTGTTGTGCATGTGGCCCCTTCCAAACCCCTGTCTTACGGGTGTGGCCATGGGCCTTGTGGGTGTGGCCATGGGCCTTGGTTTTGTGTGAGTGGTTGTGGGCAGGGTTACCTTCTGCGCCGGGCTGACAGCAGGTCTGGACATGGTCTTGCGCGCTCGGTGGACAGTGATGGGGGCCAGGTTGGGAGTAGGCGGGGAGTGGGCGGGGCCATTTTTAGAGTCCGATGGTCCCTGTCCTGACGCGGTCCCCGTACTGGGCTCAGTCCTTTGCTCGTGCGCCGATTTGTCCGTGTGGCCCCCAACCGTGATGCCCGACGGCAGCCAGTTAGTTCTATGGGGGGAGAACGCCGCAGAGCCTCCATCCTGCTGCTTAGACAGAATAAATCCATTGCTTCCGGTAACAGAACCATGCGGCGGATCCATGTCCGATGTGCCATTCTCTTTCACCAGCAGTGGTGCCTTGTTGTTAGCCGCCGCTGCCGCCACCGGGCTGTTGTGCTGTGCATCGTCAATTTGGGCGCCGTTGAGCATGTTCTCAGCTGCAGGGGATGACGTCAGTCTCGCTGATGCCTCTGCGTCACCATCTGATGAACAAACAAACCGAAGTAACAACAGTTTGGTATTTTACATAAGTCAGTTCAAATGAATGCATTAACTACGATATTTTCCACAGTATAAGGCGCACTGGACTATAAGGAGCACATTAAACTGGTGTTAAACGGTCGTACCGCGCACATTAAACTGGTGTTAAACGGTCGTACCGCACACATTAAACTGGTGTTAAATGGTCGTACCGCACACATTAAACTGGTGTTAAATGGTCGTACCGCACACATTAAACTGGTGTTAAACGGTCGTACCGCACACATTAAACTGGTGTTAAAAGGTCGTACCGCACACATTAAACTGGTGTTAAATGGTCGTACCGCACACACATTAAACTGGTGTTAAACGGTCGTACCGCACACATTAAACTGGTGTTAAAAGGTCGTACCGCACACATTAAACTGGTGTTAAAAGGTCGTACCGCACACATTAAACTGGTGTTAAATGGTCGTACCGCACACACATTAAACTGGTGTTAAATGGTCGTGCCGCACACATTAAACTGGTGTTAAAAGGTCGTACCGCACACATTAAACTGGTGTTAAATGGTCGTACCGCACACACATTAAACTGGTGTTAAACGGTCGTACCGCACACATTAAACTGGTGTTAAACGGTCGTACCGCACACATTAAACTGGTGTTAAACGGTCGTACCGCGCACATTAAACTGGTGTTAAACGGTCGTACCGCACACATTAAACTGGTGTTAAATGGTTGTACCACGCACATTAAACTGGTGTTAAACGGTCGTACCACACACAAACTGGTGTTAAACGGTCGTACCGCACACATTAAACTGGTGTTAAACGGTCGTACCACACACAAACTGGTGTTAAACGGTCATACCGCACACATTAAACTGGTGTTAAACGGTCGTACCGCACACATTAAACTGGTGTTAAACGGTCGTACCGCACACATTAAACTGGTGTTAAATGGTCGTACCGCACACATTAAACTGGTGTTAAATGGTCTTACCGCACACATTAAACTGGTGTTAAATGGTCGTACCGCACACATTAAACTGGTGTTAAATGGTCGTACCGCACACATTAAACTGGTGTTAAACGGTCGTACCGCACACATTAAACTGGTGTTAAATGGTCGTACCGCACACATTAAACTGGTGTTAAATGGTCGTACCACACACACAAACTGGTGTTAAATGGTCGGACCGCACACATTAATTGAACTCTGTGCTTGTTATTAACTCCTTTAGCCCGAGTTGTGTAATTTTTCATTAATTATTAACATATAATAAATCTGGACAATGGAAATTTGTTTCAACTTTTACTCAAAGTTAAGACCCTAATGTTCATAAAAATACATATAAAGTGTACTTTAGTGATAAAAATCACCTTTAAACATGATCTTTAATGTGTGTGTGGTGAAATATAAGTTATTTTTAATCGCCGATATGCGCTATTAATTCATCCATATATTGTTCTGGTGAGGGATAAGGCGGCCATGTTTGTAGGCGTTTGAAAGAGGAGATTCTCCTGAATCTAATGACACCTCACATTCCATGAACTACATTTCCCTCTGGACAGGAAATGCATGCGTAAAAGGTGAAAGGTTAGCATCTTTGCGCATGTCGGGCGCATGCACATACTGGCCTGGGGCACACACGCTACGGCAGAGACATCTGTGTGCCGGTTATAGTTATATTTCCCGACTTTACTCGTAGTTTTAAGTCATTTTAGAGAGTTTTAGTGAGTAACAGTGAGTGACAGTGTATTTTCCTGAATGTTACTGACTGTGGTAAGCTTTGTGAAGTGTTAGCTGTTAGCCGTGCTAGCATGTAAACAACAGAGACACTACAGAGAAGCAGCTGAATGTTCAACATCTGACTGAGATCTGACTGTGGATATGAACTCAAAACAGGATGAACATCTACCCAGTAAGTTGTTGTATCTTACTGATATCTGTTTATAAACTAATAGTAATAATAATAACAATAATACTACATTTTATACTATACACATGCTAACACTGTTGACTATAGTAGTATTTTTTCAGTCTCATTTCTCATTTTATTGTTATTTTTACACATAAGTAGATAAGTTTATAATTAATCAATGATTGTTTGAGGATTTATTGACTTTCTCTGTCAAAAATAAATAACATTCTATCATTTCATGAGAAGGAAAAAGTCTCAAATCATGATTGTCTTCATTTTTCCTAGGTAGGAGGATGACACAAATAAAAGTGCTTTTTGCAGAAACACATGGACCAGTTCAGTCTGCTGCCAGCCCCCCCAACCTAATGATAAACCAGCCCCCACCTGATGATAACACATGGACATGTTTGGACTTTATTGCAATTGTTTGTGTTTTGAATGTTTATTAGTTATTTTGTTTAGTAAATTTGCACTAATTTTGATATTTATATTTATTCTAATTGAATTTATCATATATTTTTGCACATTTGTTCAACTTTATATTAGATTTTTATTAAAGTGTATTATTATTATTATTATTGATATATTATTATATTGTTTGGAGTAAGTTCTTAATAAAACTACTCCATTTGGAGACAAAATAATCCATGTTTATATGGTTTTATTCATTTTAGTTGTGCACAAAGGTAGAAGTTGATGAAACACAAGGTAAATTTAATTTCTAAAAGCTCTAGTAGACAGTAATAGACTTCTGTAATGGATATGAGTTGTATTTTCCAGACGGATTTTACTGAAAAATTGAAATAATGTATTTGGAACAGTTTGGCACAACAGTGTGCCAAACTGTGCCAAATACACTGTCCGCCTGGTGTTATCTGGACTTAAACCTTTCTGGAGGCTTTGTCCTTTGCTCTAATTCTATCAACTTTTGTACCTGTGTTGTAAAGGAGTTACTGAAGGTGATCAATAGTGTCTATATTCATGGAATCATTGTTAGCAGGGTGTTTTCTTTTGTCAAAAAAATAATACATTCAGGCGAGACCAAAAAATTATATTTTATCTTTTAGTTTATTCCAGTTTATTCAGTCATAGTAGTAGCTACACTATTTTAGACAATGGGAATAGATTGTGTGAAGCCTGTAGATGTCCATAGATACAAAGAACATCCATATAAACCTTAGGATTGTGGAGCAATTCTTCATTTACTTTGGGTATGTTTTTTTAGGCGTTTTTCTCTGAAAATAGGCTCAGGGTGGAAGAGGTTAATAAATGTTGCGGTCAACCATTGGTCAAACGGTCATCAGTTAACATCCCTAATAAAACGGCAAAATGATGAGATAAAATGATTAAATATTACTACATTGTACGATGAGTGGGGTTTATTGTGTGAGGGGGCGGGGTTTGTAGTGTGCTATTGTTATAACCCACTTCAGATCAAGTGTTGAACCTTTATATAATAATAACAGTGTTTCCTCTACATTCATTTGGTAGTGGCATCATATACTCTTCTGTCCGACTGTCTGATCAGCTGAGGAGGAGTGTATCTTTGTGATTCGGACAATGTTGGAGAAACGTCGGCTTATTACGGTAGTTTGAGGTAAGTCATTTTAAAAAATTAAATAAATATTCACCAAATATTGACAGTCAGCTAACGTTACGTAACTTAATTGTGCATGGTGTCAACTAAGCTACTTTCTAATATAGCATTAATAGCTACACCAGATAATGCTAACTCCAGTTTATGGAAGTATTTCTGAAAAAAAAAATTAAAAACATTGACGAGGATGAGCCTAGACAGGTATCATTAACCTTTTACTAAGTCATAGATTATCAGAAGTTATGTTCACATTTGTAATTAAACACCAGTGTCAATTATCTAATGTTAATGTTTTATGTAATTATATGAGACAAGTTACATTAGTCGTGAGGTGAGGAAGGTGATGGAAGCAGAGGTGAAAGGTCAAACACAGACTGGGACCCTAAATGTGTGAATAAAAACAGCAGATGCTTTCAGGCTGTGGGCAAACTTTACCCCTGAGATGCACTGAATAATATATAGAAATATAAAGCCAATAAATACCTAACTTCTCCTCAGCGCTGTTTGATGCGTCACTTCCCTCTGTTTTGGCAGATGCACCTTTGTCAACACTTCCTTTGGCCAGACCACTGGGCTGAAGAAACACACAAAACAGGTCACTAAATACAACCATGAAGATACGGAAAACGACCGTGAAGATACGGACCACGACCGTGAAGATACGGACCACGACCGTGAAGATACGGACCACGACCGTGAAGATACGGACCGCGAGGATACGGACCGCGACCGTGAAGATACGGACCACGACCGTGAAGATACGGACCACGACCGTGAGGATACGGACCACGACCGTGAAGATACGGGCCTCGACCGTGAGGATACGGACCACGACCGTGAGGATACGGACCACGACCGTGAAGATACGGACCACGACCGTGAAGATACGGACCACGACCGTGAAGATACGGACCACGACCGTGAAGATACGGACCACGACCGTGAAGATACGGACCACGACCGTGAAGATACGGACCACGACCGTGAAGATACGGACCACGACCGTGAAGATACGGACCACGACCGTGAGGATACGGACCTCGACCGTGAGGATACGGACCACGACCGTGAAGATACGGACCACGACCGTGAAGATACGGACCACGACCGTGAAGATACGGACCACGACCGTGAAGATACGGACCACGACCGTGAGGATACGGACCTCGACCGTGAGGATACGGACCACGACCGTGAGGATACGGACCACGACCGTGAGGATACGGACCACGACCGTGAAGATACGGACCACGACCGTGAAGATACGGACCACGACCGTGAAGATACGGACCACGACCGTGAAGATACGGACCTCGACCGTGAAGATACGGACCACGACCGTGAAGATACGGACCTCGACCGTGAGGATACGAACCTCGACCGGAGGATACGGACCACGACCGTGAAGATACGGACCACGATTGTGAAGATACGGACCACGACCGTGAGGATACGGACCACGACCGTGAGGATACGGACCTCGACCGTGAGGATACGGACCACGACCGTGAGGATACGGACCACGACCGTGAAGATACGGACCACGACCGTGAAGATACGGACCACGACCGTGAAGATACGGACCACGACCGTGAAGATACGGACCTCGACCGTGAGGATACGAACCTCGACCGTGAGGATACGGACCACGACCGTGAAGATACGGACCTCGACCGTGAGGATACGGACCACGACCGTGAAGATACGGACCTCGACCGTGAAGATACGGACCTCGACCGTGAGGATACGGACCACGACCGTGAAGATACGGACCACGACCGTGAGGATACGGACCACGACCGTGAGGATACGGACCACGACCGTGAGGATACGGACCACGACCGTGAGGATACGGACCTCGACCGTGAGGATACGGACCTCGACCGTGAAGATACGGACCACGACCGTGAAGATACGGACCACGACCGTGAAGATACGGACCACGACCGTGAGGATACGGACCACGACCGTGAGGATACGGACCACGACCGTGAAGATACGGACCACGACCGTGAGGATACGGACCACGACCGTGAGGATACGGACCACGACTGTGAAGATACGGACCACGACCGTGAGGATACGGACCACGACCGTGAAGATACGGACCACGACCGTGAGGATACGGACCACGACTGTGAAGATACGGACCACGACCGTGAGGATACGGACCACGACCGTTTTGGTTTTGTTATGTGAATAAATCACTCATTCCAACACATACTGGGGCTTTTTTCATATTTCTGATTTTATTAATTTTCATAAAGACATAGTACTGGTACTGGTATACAAGTAAAACATCTGCCATCTCACCCTTCAGTCTATTCAACACACACTCGTATGATCACGTCCGTCCATTCCTTCACTTCTGGAGTTTTAACTGTTTTCCAAAGTCTTAATATAATCCTCGAAGCCGTAACTATTCCAATCATAGGAACATGAAAGGCAGATTCTGGGATGTTTGGCACATGTCCACTACTTTAACATTCCCATATACATTGTACAAAGCTTCCTGTTTCTGTCCATAAACTATCCTTCATTAACTTCATTTTATGTAACCGTACTGCTGTTTGATAGTAACTGTGTTATATTTTAGATTACAGAAACTTCCTTTACATATTTTTCACACCCTGCAAAAATATTCAACCATCTTTCTTGTACAGTTTCCTCTCCTAAGCTTTTTCATATTGGTAGAATCATTGCTTAGAAAATCACTTGTAATTTTATAAAACTGTGAGGCTGTGTGGTGTTCCAATGGCAAATCAAAATAATAAAACTATTCTAAACATTTGTATGAATAGAGATCACACAGTCCTTCGTCTGTAAATATCTGATCTGTTCCTTTAAGGTTATTGTTTAACAAACTCTCCATACTCTGTTGTATGTATTCCATTAGAATGACAGTGCCTCCCGATTACAGTGGTTCCTCTCCTGACCACAGACCCAGATAACCAATAATCCAACGAAAAACTCTTTTTCATCTCTGAATACGAAAGAAAATTCTATTTACGAAAGGAAACTGAAACCCTGAGACAAAAATACTATGTACATAACTGTACATACTGTACGTAAATACGTCATGTACGTATCATCCCATTGGCTGTGAGGGAGCTACCCATGATGCGTTTCATGAGCCTTTGACCCTCATTCATCACATAGTTCTAACCATACATGTGTAAAGGACGGAGCCACCGCTGCCCCACCAGTCCCCCGAGTGCGTCCAACCACACCCCACCACAGCACGTACCCACCACCCATCACCAAAACAAAGAAAGTGACTCCTGGTCCAAACGAAAAGAAGCAGCAGCTGCGTTAAACAGGAGATGATAAAAAAGGAGGAGGAGCCATCCCTCCACCAGCACCAACAAAAGACATGACGACAAAACCCCACAAACCCACAGAAAAAAAATACAAAAATGTCCAGGAGTTGTGCCATCGCCCCACCCACCCCAGGAAGATCACAAAAAGTGGTCAATGGTCCCTGGATCTACACCCACATGTCTGGTATGAAAATAACCCACATGTCTGGTATGAAAATGACCCACATGTCTGGAATGAAAATGACCCACATGTCTGGAATGAAAATGACCCACATGACTGGAATGAAAATGACCCACATGTCTGGAATGAAAATGACCCACATGTCTGGAATGAAAATGACCCACATGTCTGGAATGAAAATGACCCACATGTCTGGAATGAAAATGACCCACATGTCTGGAATGAAAATGACCCACATGTCTGGAATGAAAATGACCCACATGTCTGGTTCATTTGAATGGTTTAACCACTTCCACTCCAAGGACCCCAGATCCGGGACCTTGGGACCCATCTCACTTTACTTCCTTCTAACCCTAACCCCAGTGTCAAATCTTGTTTAATATTCACATGTTATACATCATTAGAAAGGTCAGACTTTAGGTGATGATGACATATCAACCATTTTTTTCTCAGTCAAACACAGTAATAATGCAGAGTATGTAAATATGAATGTAAAAAAATATGTACGACGGCGTACTATCGACAAAGTAATTTAGTATCGCACTATATTTCATAATGCATGCAATACTGTGTACTATAAAGAAAGCCAACACTTCAAGGATTCTAATGGTGTAATCTGTTTCAAAATCCGATGAATATTTACCGAGTTATAACAAAAATACTTTGCACAAACAGGTTCGAGTTTGTTTTAACTTTTGGTGTTTTAGGGTCAAAGGTCGGTCATAGATATAAAATTCCACCTGGATTTAATGTCCACACGTGTGGAAGATGATGAAACTTGTTTTTAGTCCGTTTAGCTTAGATTAGCATGTAGAACTAGTGTATACAAGTCCGCTTCGGCGTCCATTCCATCGCCGTCCATCAGCCGTTTTCCGTACTCGGTGCTCTCTCACCGAATCCCGGGCGAAAAGAGAGTTCCTCAGTAAGACCACTTGCTTCTATACAGTGTCACGAGTAAACAAAGCTTTACACCATCCCCATTGGACCATCTGTTCGGAAGTTACGCCTTTCTTAAAATGACGCACTGGGTGTACTGGCGGAAGTTTACAGGTACATCGACTTTTTCCCACCGACCGGACCCCGACAACTAGAGAATGGTTCTACCTTTCGGTAATCTTTCAGTTTCCAGCAGATTCGACAGTATTTTGTTACATATATCAAGTTAGATGGTAAAAAAAATACATTTGGGTATGTTTGGCTAGACTGCTCTCCAAGTGACCAAATTATGCTAAAATAATACCAAAATAATTTGTATTTGTTGTACAAACCTCAAATTTTACACATATGGTAAATGTTCAGAAATAGACAAACAAATTCATAATTGGACGTTTCCTTGTGAAATCACAGCTTGAGGCTCTAAATTGAGTTTGAAATTATATTTTTCAATCTAGACCTGGTTATTTTTCTTTTTCTGCTGCGTATTTGTTATTGGGTAACAATTATAAGATATCTGAATGTTGATTTACAAACGTTCAGGTGTTGTCTTCACACAGGTGAAGTTTCATGACTTTGGTCTTGGTAGTTGCAGAGCAATAGCTGTTTTAATTTGGGCATGCATTTAAATTTAATTTACCAGAACGCCCCCCACCCCTACCCCCCCTCAAACCCTTGGAATGGAGGAGGTTAATGTTTAAACAAATTTACCTAACCTGACTTACATCATCTGGCTGCGTTACACTACGCTCACACAACCATCTGAGTAGCACGGGGATCGAATCTATTTCCAAATGAAGGAGCCAATCAGTGTCGCAGGGTGGGACTTCCTGGAAGCATGTGTCTGGTGTCACATTAAGCAGAAGCAACGTTAGTGTCGGCTTTTCAGATTCACAACAACGGCCGCATGCCTTCAGTATTCGAGTGTCCATTTGGACTGGGCTATTTCCAGTGTTTTGTCTATGGACTGGGCTATTTCCAGTGTTTTGTCTATGGACTGGGCTATTTCCAGTGTTTTGTCTATGGACTGGGCTATTTCCAGTGTTTTGTCTATGGACTGGGCTATTTCCAGTGTTTTGTCTATGGACTGGGCTATTTCCAGTGTTTTGTCTATGGACTGGGCTATTTCCAGTGTTTTGTCTATGGTCACGTATAAATGTTCAGTTTAAACTCTTCTGTTGATGTGTTTATAGAGTGAAGAAAATAAGTATTTGAACACTGCTATTTCTCCCACTTAGGGTCACAATGTATGATTTTTTTAACTATTTATTTGTGTGATACAGCTGTAAATAAGTATTTGAACAGCTGATAAAATGAATGTTAATATTTGCTACAGTAGCTTTGTTTGTTATTCCAGAAGTCAAAGGTTTCCTGTAGTTTTTCAGCAGGTTTACACTCACTGTAGGAGGGGTCTTGGCCCACTCCTCCACACAGATCTTCTCTAGATCAGTCAGGTTTCTGGGCTGTCGCTGACAAACACACAGTTTGAGCTCCCTGCAAAGATTGTTGATTGGGTTCAGGTGTGTAGACTGGCCGGGCCATGCTACAACCTTGATATGCTTCTTATGGAACCACTCCTTGGTTTTCCTGGCTGTGTGCTTCGGGTCGTTGTGGTGTTGGAAGACCCAACCACGACCCATCTTCAATGCTCTGACTGAGGGAAGGAGGTTATTCCCCAAAATCTCACAATCCACGTCCCCAGTCATCCTGTCTTTAATGCAGTCCTCTGGTCCTGTCCCATGTGCAGAAAAACACCCCCAAAGCATGATGCTACCACCCCCATGCTTCACAGTAGGGATGGTGTTCTTCACAATGTACTCTTCATTCTTCTTCCTCCAAACACACTTAGTGGAATTATGACCAAAAAGTTCTATTTTGGTTTCATCTGACCACAAAACCTTCTCCCATGACTCCTCTGTATCATCCAAATGGTCACATGTAAACTTCAGACGGGCCTTGACATGTGCTGGTTTAAGCAGGGGAACCTTTGGTACCATGAAGGATTTCAAATCATGACGTCTTAGTGTATTACCTACAGTAACCATGGAAACGCTGGTCCCAGCTCTTTTCAGGTCATTGACCAACTCCTGTCGTGGAGTTCGGGGCTAATTCCTCACCTTCCTTAGAATCATTGAGACCCCACGAGGTGGTCTCTAGCATGGGGTTCCACTCTGATTGAGATTGTGCGTCATGTTTAGCTTCTTCCATTTTCTAATGATTGTTCCAACAGTGGAACTTTTTTCACCCAGCTGTTTGGCAGTGTCTCCGTAGGCCTTTGCATCTTTGTGGAGGTGGACAGTTTAGTCTGTGGTGTCTTTGCTCTTTGGTCTTCACCATGTTACAAGTTAAAGTCTTACTGATGGTATGGGGTGGACAGGTGTCTTTATGCAGCTAACCACCTCAAACAGGTTCATCTGGTTCAGGATGATACATGAGTGCAGGTGGACTTCTAATGGGTGGACTAACAGGTCTTTAGGGTCACAATTCTAGATGATACACAGCTGTTCAAAATACTTATTTGCAGCTGGATCACACAAATAAATAGTTAAAAAAATCATACATTGTGATTTCTGGATTTTTCTTTTTAGTTTCTCTCTCACAGTGGACATGAACGTACCATGGACATGTCAGACCCCCCTCCATGATTTATAAGTGGGAGAAATAACAAAATAGCAGAGTGTTCAAATACTTATTTTCTTCACTGTACCTGATGAAAACTATTGTCGCCAGTTAAGCGTCTTGACTTCAATGTGAGTGGATGAAGTAGCGTCAGTCCAGAGTGGGACAGATTTTTTTGTCTAGTCACATGCAAGGATTTTATATCAGACCCTCCTTTGAAAACAGAGCGATTCAGAAAGAGACCCAGATGGTACTGTGAAATACCATGTGGTACAGTCGGGTTAACATGTACCCACTGAAACAAATACATTACTGTTTATAAAACTGAAAACCCACATTTATACTCAATTTTAGACCTGTACGATATATATCATGAAAAAAACGTGATCTCGGTTCACACCTACACACGATTCGCTTTTTGATGAGAGACAGTTTTATGTTGTTTTTTTTCCTCATGAGCCTCGTAACACTTCAGTTTCCTTCTGCTTCTGTAAAGTCTTCTCCACTTCAACCAATCACTAATGCACCTGCACATCATGTGACTGTGCAGCAGGCAGCAGGCTGTGTCCATGAACCAATGAGGAATGGAACTACATGTCACATGATTCAGCAGCAGGCAAGACAGAGTGAAGAGATAGATGAAGACTGTATGGGGACAATGGATGAAAACAATAGATGAAGACTGTATGGGGACAATGGATGAAAACGATAGATGAGTCTGTATGGGGACAATGGATGAAAACGATAGATGAAGTCTGTATGGGGACAATGGATGAAAACGATAGATGAGTCTGTATGGGGACAATGGATGAAAACAATAGATGAAGTCTGTATGGGGACAATGGATGAAAACGATAGATGAGTCTGTATGGGGGACAATGGATGAAAACAATAGATGAGTCTGTATGGGGACAATGGGTGAAAACAATAGATGAGTCTGTATGGGGACAATGGATGAAAACGATAGATGAGTCTGTATGGGGACAATGGATGAAAACGATAGATGAGTCTGTATGGGGACAATGGATGAAAACGATAGATGAGTCTGTATGGGGACAATGGGTGAAAATGATAGATGAGTCTGTATGGGGACAATGGATGAAAACTATAGATGAGTCTGTATGGGGACAATGGATGAAAACGATAGATGAGTCTGTATGGGGACAATGGATGAAAACGATAGATGAGTCTGTATGGGGACAATGGATGAAAACGATAGATGAGTCTGTATGGGGACAATGGATGAAAACAATAGATGAGTCTGTATGGGGACAATGGATGAAAACAATAGATGAGTCTGTATGGGGGACAATGGATGAAAACAATAGATGAGTCTGTATGGGGACAATGGATGAAAAACAATAGATGAAGACTGTATGGGGACAATGGATGAAAACAATAGATGAATCTGTATGGGGACAATGGATGAAAACAATAGATGAAGACTGTATGGGGACAATGGATGAAAAACGATAGATGAGTCTGTATGGGGACAATGGATGAAAACAATAGATGAGTCTGTATAGGGACAATGGATGAAAACAATAGATGAAGACTGTATGGGGACAATGGATGAAAACAATAGATGAGTCTGTATGGGGACAATGGATGAAAACAATAGATGAAGACTGTATGGGGACAATGGATGAAAACGATAGATGAGTCTGTATGGGGACAATGGATGAAAACAATAGATGAGTCTGTATGGGGACAATGGATGAAAACAATAGATGAGTCTGTATGGGGACAATGGATGTAAACAATAGATGAAGACTGTATGGGGACAATGGATGAAAACAATAGATGAAGTCTGTATGGGGACAATGGATGAAAACGATAGATGAGTCTGTATGGGGACAATGGATGAAAACGATAGATGAAGTCTGTATGGGGACAATGGATGAAAACGATAGATGAGTCTGTATGGGGACAATGGATGAAAACAATAGATGAGTCTGTATGGGGACAATGGATGAAAACAATAGATGAAGTCTGTATGGGGACAATGGATGAAAACGATAGATGAGTCTGTATGGGGACAATGGATGAAAACGATAGATGAAGTCTGTATGGGGACAATGGATGAAAACGATAGATGAGTCTGTATGGGGACAATGGATGAAAACAATAGATGAAGTCTGTATAGGGACAATGGATGAAAACAATAGATGAGTCTGTATGGGGACAATGGATGAAAACGATAGATGAAGTCTGTATGGGGACAATGGATGAAAACGATAGATGAAGTCTGTATGGGGACAATGGATGAAAACAATAGATGAGTCTGTATGGGGACAATGGATGAAAACGATAGATGAAGTCTGTATGGGGACAATGGATGAAAATGATAGATGAAGTCTGTATGGGGACAATGGATGAAAACAATAGATGAAGTCTGTATGGGGACAATGGATGAAAACAATAGATGAGTCTGTATGGGGACAATGGATGAAAACAATAGATGAAGTCTGTATGGGGACAATGGATGAAAACAATAGATGAGTCTGTATGGGGACAATGGATGAAAACGATAGATGAAGTCTGTATGGGGACAATGGATGAAAATGATAGATGAAGTCTGTATGGGGACAATGGATGAAAACAATAGATGAAGTCTGTATGGGGACAATGGATGAAAACAATAGATGAAGTCTGTATGGGGACAATGGATGAAAACAATAGATGAGTCTGTATGGGGACAATGGATGAAAACAATAGATGAGTCTGTATGGGGACAATGGATGAAAACAATAGATGAAGTCTGTATGGGGACAATGGATGAAAAGTCATCAGACGTCTGCGCTCTGAGTGATTTTTCTAGTTAAGTTATTAAGTGGGCTGGAATAAAGCGGAAGGCTGTTATTGTGCTTCACATGTATTGTAATGTTGTCACTGTCGCTGACGGTCATCTTGTTGGAATTGGAATGTTCCACACTTTAGTTAGAAACACCATTCCTTCATAAATATCATCATGTCAGACACCGTTAGAAAGATGAGAATGTCCAGAATCATTTCAGACCTGTCAATCAAACTGGTGCTCACAGACAGAACTATAACAGCTGTTAGCTCAGTTAGCTTCTCAGCTAACATGTCAACATTAGCTGTTCTGCTCCAGTATCAGT
>CM035794.1:884340-926836 GCA_020466265.1 Siphamia tubifer | reverse complement strand
ACCATCAACCACCTGGAAACGATCGCAAAGTCACACCATCAACCACCTGTAAAGAACTGCAAAGTCACACCATCAACCACCTGGAAACGACCGAAAAGTCACACCATCAACCACCTGGAAACGACCGCAAAGTCACACCATCAACCACCTATAAAGAACTGCAAAGTCACACCATCAACCACCTGGAAATGACTGCGAAGTCACACCATCAACCACCTGGAAAGAACTGCAAAATAACACCATCAACCACCTGGAAATAACCACAAAGTCACACCATCAACCACCTGGAAACGACCGCAAAGTCACAACATCAACCACCTGTAAAGAACATCAAAGTCACACCATCAACCACCTGGAAATGACTGCAAAGTCACACCATCAACCACCTGGAAACGACTGCAATGTCACACCATCAACCACCTGGAAACGACTGCAAAGTCACACCATCAACCACCTGGAAACGACCGCAAAGTCACAACATCAACCACCTGTAAAGAACCGCAAAGTCAGACCATCAACCACCTGGAAATGACTGCAAAGTCACACCATCAACCACCTGGAAACGACTGCAATGTCACACCATCAACCACCTGGAAACTACTGCAAAGTCACACCATCAACCACCTGGAAACGACTGCAAAGTCACACCATCAACCACCTGGAAAAAACACGGCACACCATCAACCACCTGGAAAGAACTGCAAAGTCACACCATCAACCACCTGGAAACGACAGCTAAATCACACCATCAACCACCTGGAAACGACCGCAAAGTCACACCATCAACCACCTGGAAACGACCGCAAAGTCACACCATCAACCACCTGGAAACGACCGAAAAGTCACACCATCAACCACCTGGAAACAACTGCAAAATCACACCATCAACCACCTGGAAAGAACCACAAAGTCTTACCATCAACCACCTGGAAACGACTGCAAAGTCACACCATCAACCACCTGGAAACTACTGCAAAGTCACACCATCAACCACCTGGAAATGACCTAAAAATCACACCATCAACCACCTGGAAAAAACCACAACGTCACACCATCAACCACCTGGAAACGACTGCAAAGTCACACCATAAACCACCTGGAAACGACCGAAAAGTCACACCATCAACCACCTGGAAACGACCGCAAAGTCACACCATCAACCACCTGTAAAGAACTGCAAAGTCACACCATCAACCACCTGGAAACGACAGCTAAATCACACCATCAACCACCTGGAAACGACCGCAAAGTCACACCATCAACCACCTGGAAACAACTGCAAGGTCACACCATCAACCACCTGGAAACGACCAAAAAGTCACACCATCAACCACCTGTAAAGAACTGTAAAGTCACACCATCAACCACCTGGAAATGACTGCAACGTCACACCACCAACCACCTGGAAACGACAGCTAAATCACACCATCAACCACCTGGAAACGACCGCAAAGTCACACCATCAACCACCTGTAAAGAACCGCAAAGTCACACCATCAACCACCTGGAAACAACTGCAAAATCACACCATCAACCACCTGGAAAGAAACACAAAGTCACACCATCAACCACCTGGAAACGACTGCAAAGTCACACCATCAACCACCTGGAAACGACTGCAAAGTCACACCATCAAACACCTGGAAAGAACCACAAAGTGACACCATCAACCACCTGGAAATGACCTAAAAATCACACCATCAACCACCTGGAAAAAACCACAACGTCACACCATCAACCACCTGGAAACGACTGCAAAGTCACACCATCAACCACCTGGAAATGACTGAAAAGTCACACCATCAACCACCTGGAAACGACCGCAAAGTCACACCATCAACCACCTGTAAAGAACCGCAAAGTCACACCATCAACCACCTGGAAACGACTGCAAAATAACACCATCAACCACCTGGAAAGAACCACAAAGTCACACCATCAACCACCTGGAAACGACTGCAAAGTCACACCATCAACCACCTGGAAAGAACCGCCAAGTCACACCATCAACCACCTGGAAACGACTGCAAAGTCACACCATCAACCACCTGGAAATGACTGAAAAGTCACACCATCAACCACCTGGAAAGAACCGCAAAGTGACACCATCAACCACCTGGAAACGACTGCAAAATCACACCATCAACCACCTGGAAAGAACCGCAAAGTGATACCATCAACCACCTGGAAACGACTGCAAAATAACACCATCAACAACCTGGAAAGAACCACAAAGTCACACCATCAACCACCTGGAAAGAACCGCAAAGTCACACCATCAACCACCTGGAAACGACTGCAAAGTCACACCATCAACCACCTGGAAACGACTGAAAAGTCACACCATCAACCACCTGGAAACGACCGCAAACTTACACCATCAACCACCTGGAAAGAACTGCAACGTTACACCATCAACCACCTGGAAATGACTGCAAAGTCACACCATCAACCACCTGGAAAGAACTGCAACGTTACACCATCAACCACCTGGAAATGACTGCAAAGTCACACCATCAACCACCTGGAAAGAACTGCAACGTTACACCATCAACCACCTGGAAATGACTGCAACGTCACACCATCAACCACCTGGAAAGAACCACAAAGTCACACCATCAACCACCTGGAAACAACCGCAAGGTGACACCATCAACCACCTGGAAACAACCGCAAAATCACACCATCAACCACCTGGAAAGAACCACAAAGTCACACCATCAACCACCTGGAAAGAACCGCAAAGTGACACCATCAACCACCTGGACATGACTGATAAGTCACACCATCAACCACCTGGAAAGAACCGCAAAGTCACACCATCAACCACCTGGAAACGACTGCAAAGTCACACCATCAACCACCTGGAAAAAACACGTCACACCATCAACCACCTGGAAAGAACTGCAAAGTCACACCATCAACCACCTGGAAACGACCGCAAAGTCACACCATCAACCACCTGGAAACGACCGAAAAGTTACACCATCAACCACCTGGAAACGACAGCTAAATCACACCATCAACCACCTGGAAACGACCGCAAAGTCACACCATCAACCACCTGGAAACTACTGCAAAGTCACACCATCAACCACCTGGAAATGACCTAAAAATCACACCATCAACCACCTGGAAATGACCTAAGAATCACACCATCAACCACCTGGAAAAAACCACAACGTCACACCATCAACCACCTGGAAACGACTGAAAAGTCACACCATCAACCACCTGGAAAAAACCACAAAGTCTCACCATCAACAACCTGGAAACGACTGCAAAGTCACACCATCAACCACCTGGAAACGACTGAAAAGTCACACCATCAACCACCTGGAAACGACTGAAAAGTCACACCATCAACCACCTGGAAAGAACCGCAAAGTCACACCATCAACCACCTGGAAATGACCTAAAAATCACACCATCAACCACCTGGAAAAAACCACAACGTCACACCATCAACCACCTGGAAACGACTGCAAAGTCACACCATCAACCACCTGGAAACGACTGCAAAGTCACACCATCAACCACCTGGAAACGACCGAAAAGTCACACCATCAACCACCTGGAAACGATCGCAAAGTCACACCATCAACCACCTGTAAAGAACTGCAAAGTCACACCATCAACCACCTGGAAACGACCGAAAAGTCACACCATCAACCACCTGGAAACGACCGCAAAGTCACACCATCAACCACCTATAAAGAACTGCAAAGTCACACCATCAACCACCTGGAAATGACTGCGAAGTCACACCATCAACCACCTGGAAAGAACTGCAAAATAACACCATCAACCACCTGGAAATAACCACAAAGTCACACCATCAACCACCTGGAAACGACCGCAAAGTCACAACATCAACCACCTGTAAAGAACATCAAAGTCACACCATCAACCACCTGGAAATGACTGCAAAGTCACACCATCAACCACCTGGAAACGACTGCAATGTCACACCATCAACCACCTGGAAACGACTGCAAAGTCACACCATCAACCACCTGGAAACGACCGCAAAGTCACAACATCAACCACCTGTAAAGAACCGCAAAGTCAGACCATCAACCACCTGGAAATGACTGCAAAGTCACACCATCAACCACCTGGAAACGACTGCAATGTCACACCATCAACCACCTGGAAACTACTGCAAAGTCACACCATCAACCACCTGGAAACGACTGCAAAGTCACACCATCAACCACCTGGAAAAAACACGGCACACCATCAACCACCTGGAAAGAACTGCAAAGTCACACCATCAACCACCTGGAAACGACAGCTAAATCACACCATCAACCACCTGGAAACGACCGCAAAGTCACACCATCAACCACCTGGAAACGACCGCAAAGTCACACCATCAACCACCTGGAAACGACCGAAAAGTCACACCATCAACCACCTGGAAACAACTGCAAAATCACACCATCAACCACCTGGAAAGAACCACAAAGTCTTACCATCAACCACCTGGAAACGACTGCAAAGTCACACCATCAACCACCTGGAAACTACTGCAAAGTCACACCATCAACCACCTGGAAATGACCTAAAAATCACACCATCAACCACCTGGAAAAAACCACAACGTCACACCATCAACCACCTGGAAACGACTGCAAAGTCACACCATAAACCACCTGGAAACGACCGAAAAGTCACACCATCAACCACCTGGAAACGACCGCAAAGTCACACCATCAACCACCTGTAAAGAACTGCAAAGTCACACCATCAACCACCTGGAAACGACAGCTAAATCACACCATCAACCACCTGGAAACGACCGCAAAGTCACACCATCAACCACCTGGAAACAACTGCAAGGTCACACCATCAACCACCTGGAAACGACCAAAAAGTCACACCATCAACCACCTGTAAAGAACTGCAAAGTCACACCATCAACCACCTGGAAATGACTGCAACGTCACACCACCAACCACCTGGAAACGACAGCTAAATCACACCATCAACCACCTGGAAACGACCGCAAAGTCACACCATCAACCACCTGTAAAGAACCGCAAAGTCACACCATCAACCACCTGGAAACAACTGCAAAATCACACCATCAACCACCTGGAAAGAAACACAAAGTCACACCATCAACCACCTGGAAACGACTGCAAAGTCACACCATCAACCACCTGGAAACGACTGCAAAGTCACACCATCAAACACCTGGAAAGAACCACAAAGTGACACCATCAACCACCTGGAAATGACCTAAAAATCACACCATCAACCACCTGGAAAAAACCACAACGTCACACCATCAACCACCTGGAAACGACTGCAAAGTCACACCATCAACCACCTGGAAATGACTGAAAAGTCACACCATCAACCACCTGGAAACGACCGCAAAGTCACACCATCAACCACCTGTAAAGAACCGCAAAGTCACACCATCAACCACCTGGAAACGACTGCAAAATAACACCATCAACCACCTGGAAAGAACCACAAAGTCACACCATCAACCACCTGGAAACGACTGCAAAGTCACACCATCAACCACCTGGAAAGAACCGCCAAGTCACACCATCAACCACCTGGAAACGACTGCAAAGTCACACCATCAACCACCTGGAAATGACTGAAAAGTCACACCATCAACCACCTGGAAAGAACCGCAAAGTGACACCATCAACCACCTGGAAACGACTGCAAAATCACACCATCAACCACCTGGAAAGAACCGCAAAGTGATACCATCAACCACCTGGAAACGACTGCAAAATAACACCATCAACAACCTGGAAAGAACCACAAAGTCACACCATCAACCACCTGGAAAGAACCGCAAAGTCACACCATCAACCACCTGGAAACGACTGCAAAGTCACACCATCAACCACCTGGAAACGACTGAAAAGTCACACCATCAACCACCTGGAAACGACCGCAAACTTACACCATCAACCACCTGGAAAGAACTGCAACGTTACACCATCAACCACCTGGAAATGACTGCAAAGTCACACCATCAACCACCTGGAAAGAACTGCAACGTTACACCATCAACCACCTGGAAATGACTGCAAAGTCACACCATCAACCACCTGGAAAGAACTGCAACGTTACACCATCAACCACCTGGAAATGACTGCAACGTCACACCATCAACCACCTGGAAAGAACCACAAAGTCACACCATCAACCACCTGGAAACAACCGCAAGGTGACACCATCAACCACCTGGAAACAACCGCAAAATCACACCATCAACCACCTGGAAAGAACCACAAAGTCACACCATCAACCACCTGGAAAGAACCGCAAAGTGACACCATCAACCACCTGGACATGACTGATAAGTCACACCATCAACCACCTGGAAAGAACCGCAAAGTCACACCATCAACCACCTGGAAACGACTGCAAAGTCACACCATCAACCACCTGGAAAAAACACGTCACACCATCAACCACCTGGAAAGAACTGCAAAGTCACACCATCAACCACCTGGAAACGACCGCAAAGTCACACCATCAACCACCTGGAAACGACCGAAAAGTTACACCATCAACCACCTGGAAACGACAGCTAAATCACACCATCAACCACCTGGAAACGACCGCAAAGTCACACCATCAACCACCTGGAAACTACTGCAAAGTCACACCATCAACCACCTGGAAATGACCTAAAAATCACACCATCAACCACCTGGAAATGACCTAAGAATCACACCATCAACCACCTGGAAAAAACCACAACGTCACACCATCAACCACCTGGAAACGACTGAAAAGTCACACCATCAACCACCTGGAAAAAACCACAAAGTCTCACCATCAACAACCTGGAAACGACTGCAAAGTCACACCATCAACCACCTGGAAACGACTGAAAAGTCACACCATCAACCACCTGGAAACGACTGAAAAGTCACACCATCAACCACCTGGAAACGACCGCAAAGTCACACCATCAACCACCTGGAAAGAACCGCAAAGTCACACCATCAACCACCTGGAAATGACCGCAAAGTCACACCATCAACCACCTGTAAAGAACTGCAAAGTCACACCATCAACCACCTGGAAATGCCTGCGAAGTCACACCATCAACCACCTGGAAAGAACCGCAAAGTCACACCATCAACCACCTGAAAACTACTGCAAAGTCACACCATCAACCACCTGGAAACGACTGCAAAGTCACACCATCAACCACCTGGAAACAACCGCAAAGTCACACCATCAAACACCTGGAAAGAACCGCAAAGTCACACCATCAACCACCTGGAAACGACTGCAAAATAACACCATCAACCACCTGGAAAGAACCACAAAGTCACACCATCAACCACCTGGAAAGAACCACAAAGTCTCACCATCAACCACCTGGAAACGACCGCAAAGTAACACCATCAACCACCTGGAAAGAACCGCAAAGTCACACCATCAACCACCTGGAAACAACCGCAAAATCACACCATCAACGGCAAGTCACTAATAAAGAATGCTAATGTCAACAAAAAATTCTAATGACAATTCTAATGCTAACGGAGAATGCTAATGTTTTAAAACAGTCTGTGGTGAAGGCCCTGCTAAGAATGCTAATGCTAATGAAGGATTCTAATGCCGAATCCTATAATGAATGCTAATGTTAATTAAGAATGATAATGAAGAATGCTAATGCTAATGAAGAATGATAATTAACATGCTAATGGTACAAAAGATTGCTATTGCTAACAAAGAATGATAATCAGAATGATAATGCTAACAAAAATGCTAATGCTAAGGAAGAAAGAATACTACTAAAACAGTTTAATTGATTCAGTTCAGTTTTTTGTCAAATCACCTGGAGATTAAGAGTCGTCTGGAAGGAGAGGAGGAGATATAACACCTAAAAGACAGACAGGCAGACAGACAGGAAGACACAGGCCGAAAGACAGACAGACAAGATGGACAGACAGAAAGACACAGGCAGACAGACAGGCAGACAGACACAGGCAGACAGACAGGCAGACAGACAAACAGATAAGACAGACAGACAGATAAGACAGACAGACAGATAAGACAGACAGACAGATAAGACAGACAGGAAGTGGAGTCAAAGGTAAAAACAGAAGGAACGTGTTAGTGAGAAAATTAAACACATGAAAAAGAAAAGATTGTTTCATTTACAAATAAACTGATGAACTACAGGAGGGGGAGGTTCAGGATGGAGGAGGTGCAGCAGGAGGTGCAGCAGGAGGTGCAGCAGGAGGTGCAGCAGTAGATTATTAGAGTTAAACTCACGGTGACTGAACGCTGGTGATGGACGAGCGACGAGAGAGAGACTGATGAGACTGATGAGTCTGTCCATGGAAGAAACTGAAGACATGAAGAAGAAGAGACACATGAAGAAAAGACACATGAAGAAGAAGAGACACATGAAGAAAAGACACATGAAGAAAAGACACATGAAGAAGAAGAGACATGAAGAAGAAGAGACACATGAAGAAGAAGAGACACATGAAGAAGAAGAGACATATGAAGAAGAGACACATGAAGAAGAGACATATGAAGAAGAAGAGACACATGAAGAAGAAGAGACACATGAAGAAGAGACACAAGAAGAAGAGACACATGAAGAAGAAGAGACATATGAAGAAGAGACACATGAGGAAGAAGAGACATGAAGAAGAAGAGACATGAGGAAGAAGAGACATGAAGAAGAAGAGACATGAAGAAGAAGAGACATGAAGAAGAAGAGACACATGAAGAAGAGACATGAAGAAGAAGAGACACATGAAGAAGAAGAGACACGTGAGGAAGAAGAGACACATGAAGAAGAGACACATGAGGAAGAAGAGACACATGAAGAAGAGACACATGAGGAAGAAGAGACATGAAGAAGAAGAGACATGAGGAAGAAGAGACATGAAGAAGAAGAGACATGAAGAAGAAGAGACATGAAGAAGAAGAGACACATGAAGAAGAGACATGAAGAAGAAGAGACACATGAAGAAGAGACATGAAGAAGAAGAGACATGAAGAAGAAGAGACACATGAAGAAGAGACATGAAGAAGAAGAGACACATGAAGAAGAGACATGAAGAAGAAGAGACACATGAAGAAGAGACATGAAGAAGAGGAGACACATGAAGAAGAGACATGAAGAAGAAGAGACACATGAAGAAGAAGAGACACATGAGGAAGAAGAGACACATGAAGAAGAGACACATGAGGAAGAAGAGACATGAAGAAGAAGAGACATGAGGAAGAAGAGACATGAAGAAGAAGAGACATGAAGAAGAAGAGACATGAAGAAGAAGAGACATGAAGAAGAAGAGACACATGAAGAAGAAGAGACACATGAGGAAGAAGAGACACATGAAGAAGAAGAGACATGAAGAAGAAGAGACACATGAAGAAGAGACACATGAAGAAGAGACACATAAGGAAGAAGAGACATGAAGAAGAGACACATGAGGAAGAAGAGACACATGAGGAAGAAGAGACATGAAGAAGAAGAGACACATGAGGAAGAAGAGACATGAAGAAGAGACACATGAAGAAGAAGAGACATGAAGAAGAGACACATAAGGAAGAAGAGACATGAAGAAGAAACACATGAGGAAGAAGAGACATGAAGAAGAAGAGACACATGAAGAAGAAGAGACACATGAAGAAGAGACACATGAAGAAGAGACATATGAAGAAGAAGAGACATGAAGAAGAAGAGACACATGAAGAAGAAGAGACACATGAAGAAGAGACATGAAGAAGAAGAGACATGAAGAAGAAGAGACGTGAAGAAGAAGAGACATGAAGAAGAAGAGACACATGAAGAAGAAGAGACACATGAAGAAGAAGAGACATGAAGAGACACATGAAGAAGAAGAGACATGAAGAAGAAGAGACATGAAGAAGAAGAGACATGAAGAAGAGACACATGAAGAAGAAGAGACATAAAGAAGAGACACATGAAGAAGAAGAGACACATGAAGAAGAAGAGACATGAAGAAGAGACACATGAAGAGACACATGAAGAAGAAGAAACATGAAGAAGAAGAGACACATGAAGAAGAGACATGAAGAAGAAGAGACATGAAGAGACACATGAAGAAGAGACATGAAGAAGAAGAGACATGAAGAGACACATGAAGAAGAAGAAGAGACATGAACAAGAAGAGACATGAAGAAGAGACACATGAGGAAGAAGAGACAAATGAAGAGACACATGAAGAAGAAGAGACATGAAGAAGAAGAGACATGAAGAGACACATGAAGAAGAAGAGACATGAAGAAGAAGAGACATGAAGAAGAGACACATGAAGAAGAAGAGACATGAAGAAGAGACACATGAAGAAGAAGAGACACATGAGGAAGAAGAGACACATGAAGAAGAAGAAGAGACATGAAGAAGAAGAGACATGAAGAAGAAGAGACATGAAGAAGAAGAGACACATGAAGAAGAAGAGACACATGAAGAAGAAGAGACATGAAGAAGAAGAGACATGAAGAAGAGACACATGAAGAAGAAGAGACACATGAGGAACAAGAGACATGAAGAAGAAGAGACACATGAAGAAGAAGAGACACATGAGGAACAAGACACATGAAGAAGAAGAGACATATGAAGAAGAAGAGACATGAAGAAGAAGAGACATGAAGAAGAAGAGACATATGAAGAAGAAGAGACATGAAGAAGAAGAGACATGAAGAAGAAGAGACACATGAGGAAGAAGAGACACATGAAGAAGAGACACATGAAGAAGAGACACATGAAGAAGAGACACATGAGGAAGAAGAGACATGAAGAAGAAGAGACATGAAGAAGAAGAAGAGACATGAAGAAGAAGACACATGAAGAAGAAGAGACATGAAGAAGAAGAAGAGACACATGAAGAAGAAGAGACATGAAGAAGAAGAGACATGAAGAAGAGACACATGAAGAAGAAGAGACACATAAGGAACAAGAGACATGAAGAAGAAGAGACACATGAAGAAGAAGAGACACATGAGGAACAAGACACATGAAGAAGAAGAGACATATGAAGAAGAAGAGACATGAAGAAGAAGAGACATGAAGAAGAAGAGACATATGAAGAAGAAGAGACATGAAGAAGAAGAGACATGAAGAAGAAGAGACACATGAGGAAGAAGAGACACATGAAGAAGAGACACATGAAGAAGAGACACATGAAGAAGAGACACATGAGGAAGAAGAGACATGAAGAAGAAGAGACATGAAGAAGAAGAAGAGACATGAAGAAGAAGACACATGAAGAAGAAGAGACATGAAGAAGAAGAAGAGACATGAAGAAGAGACATGAAGAAGAGACACATGAGGAAGAAGAGACATGAAGAAGAGACACATGAAGAAGAAGAGACATGAAGAAGAGACACATGAAGAAGAAGAGACACATGAAGAAGAAGAGACATGAAGAAGAGACACATGAAGAAGAAGAGACACATGAAGAAGAAGAGACATGAAGAAGAGACACATGAAGAAGAAGAGACATGAAGAAGAGACACATGAAGAAGAAGAGAAACATGAAGAAGAGACACATGAAGAAGAAGAGACATGAAGAAGAGAGACATGAAGAAGAAGAGACACATGAGGAAGAAGAAACACATGAAGAAGACGAGACATGAAGAAGAAGAGACATGAAGAAGAAGAGACACATGAAGAAGAAGAGACACATGAAGAAGAAGAGACATGAAGAAGAAGAGACACATGAAGAAGAAGAGACACATGAAGAAGAAGAGACACATGAAGAAGAGACATATGAAGAAGAAGAGACACATGAGGAAGAAGAGACATGAAGAAGAAGAGACACATGAAGAAGAAGAGACATGAAGAAGAAGAGACACATGAAGAAGAAGAGACATGAAGAAGAGACACATGAAGAAGAAGAGACGCATGAAGAAGAAGAGACATGAAGAAGAAGAGACACATGAAGAAGAGACATATGAAGAAGAAGAGACATGAAGAAGAAGAGACACATGAGGAAGAAGAGACACATGAAGAAGAAGAGACACATGAGGAAGAAGAGACATGAAGAAGAAGAGACACATGAAGAAGAAGAGACATGAAGAAGAAGAGACACATGAAGAAGAAGAGACACATGAAGAAGAAGAGACACATGAAGAAGAAGAGACACATGAAGAAGAAGAGACATGAAGAAGAAGAGACACATGAAGAAGAAGAGACACATGAAGAAGAAGAGACACATGAGGAAGAAGAGACATGAAGAAGAAGAGACACATGAGGAAGAAGAGACATGAAGAAGAAGAGACACATGAAGAAGAAGAGACATGAAGAAGAAGAGACACATGAAGAAGAAGAGACACATGAAGAAGAAGAGACACATGAAGAAGAAGAGACATGAAGAAGAAGAGACACATGAAGAAGAGACACATGAAGAAGAAGAGACACATGAAGAAGAAGAGACACATGAAGAAGAAGAGACACATGAGGAAGAAGAGACATGAAGAAGAAGAGACACATGAGGAAGAAGAGACATGAAGAAGAAGAGACACATGAAGAAGAAGAGACATGAAGAAGACACACATGAAGAAGAAGAGACATGAAGAAGAAGAGACATGAAGAAGAGACACATGAAGAAGAAGAGACACATGAAGAAGAAGAGACATGAAGAAGAAGAGACACATGAAGAAGAAGAGACATGAAGAAGAGACACATGAGGAAGAAGAGACATGAAGAAGAGACACATGAGGAAGAAGAAACACATGAAGAAGAAGAGACATGAAGAAGAAGAGACACATGAAGAAGAAGAGACATGAAGAAGAGACACATGAAGAAGAAGAGACATGAAGAAGAGACACATGAGGAAGAAGAAACACATGAAGAAGAAGACACACATGAGGAAGAAGAGACATGAAGAAGAAGAGACACATGAGGAAGAAGAGACATGAAGAAGAGACACATGAAGAAGAAGAGACATGAAGAAGAAGAGACATGAAGAAGAAGAGACATGAAGAAGAGACACATGAAGAAGAAGAGACACATGAAGAAGAAGAGACATGAAGAAGAAGAGACATGAAGAAGAGACACATGAAGAAGAAGAGACACATGAAGAAGAAGAGACATGAAGAAGAAGAGACATGAAGAAGAGACACGTGAAGAAGAAGAGACATGAAGAAGAGACACATGAAGAAGAAGAGACATGAAGAAGAAGAGACATGAAGAAGAGACACATGAAGAAGAAGAGACATGAAGAAGAAGAGACATGAAGAAGAGACACATGAAGAAGAAGAGACACATGAAGAAGAAGAGACATGAAGAAGAAGAGACATGAAGAAGAGACACGTGAAGAAGAAGAGACATGAAGAAGAGACACATGAGGAAGAAGAGACACATGAAGAAGAAGAGACATGAAGAAGAAGAAGAGACATGAAGAAGAGACACATGAGGAAGAAGAAACACATGAAGAAGAAGAGACATGAAGAAGAAGAGACACATGAGGAAGAAGAGACACATGAAGAAGAAGAGACACATGAAGAAGAAGAGACACATGAAGAAGAAGAGACATGAAGAAGAAGAGACATGAAGAAGAGACACATGAAGAAGAAGAGACATGAAGAAGAGACACATGAAGAAGAAGAGACACATGAAGAAGAAGAGACATGAAGAAGAAGAGACATGAAGAAGAGACACATGAAGAAGAAGAGACATGAAGAAGAGACACATGAGGAAGAAGAGACACATGAAGAAGAAGAGACATGAAGAAGAAGAGACATGAAGAAGAAGAGACACATGAAGAAGAAGAGACACATGAGGAACAAGAGACATGAAGAAGAAGAGACACATGAAGAAGAAGAGACACATGAGGAACAAGACACATGAAGAAGAAGAGACATATGAAGAAGAAGAGACATGAAGAAGAAGAGACATGAAGAAGAAGAGACACATGAGGAAGAAGAGACACATGAAGAAGTGACACATGAGGAAGAAGAGACATGAAGAAGAAGAGACATGAAGAAGAAGAGACACATGAGGAAGAAGAGACACATGAAGAAGTGACACATGAAGAAGAGACACATGAAGAAGAGACACATGAAGAAGAAGAGACATGAAGAAGAAGAGACATGAAGAAGAAGAGACACATGAAGAAGAAGAGACATGAAGAAGAAGAGACATGAAGAAGAAGAGACACATGAGGAAGAAGAGACACATGAAGAAGTGACACATGAAGAAGAGACACATGAAGAAGAGACACATGAGGAAGAAGAGACATGAAGAAGAAGAGACACATGAAGAAGACTTTTCAAGCAACTTTATTATAAACATTGACAGTCCATTAAGAAAGAAAAAGTGATTCAAGGGACCAAACTAAAATAAAAACAAAGACAACAAAAAAAACTATAAACACAATGAAATGCTATACAATAAAAACAAAACAAGAAAACTAAATAATTACATTGATCTAGTTAATAAAGAAAAAGCACAAAAATAACACACACACAAAAAGAAAACACATTCACACCTGAACCTACAGATTGAGCCTCATAGATCCATCCTGTCCCACTGAAGACAGGACCTGTCCCACTGAAGACAGGACCTGTCCCACTGAACACAGGACCTGTCCCACTGAACACAGGACCTGTCCCACTGAACACAGGACCTGTCCCACCCCCCACAGACACACAAACTCAGATAAATTGTCCGTTAATTTAAAAAATGAGTACTCCACCCTCAGGCGTGCCACCACCAGACCTCTCAGACAGTGAACCGGATCAGTCCAGCCCACCCCCAGCAGCTGGTTTTTCCTACTTTTCCAGATGGCTAATTTAGCATTAGCAAACAGGAAGTTCAGTAGGATGGCCGCTTCTTTTGTTTTCACCAAATATTTTGGTCCAAAAACAAAGACGGGAACAGAGAAAACCTCTCCTAATCCCCCCACCCACACTGCCAACAGTGAGAACAGACCACTCAAACGGGGACAGGATACCACTAAGTGGTGTAACGTCTCTACTTGCTCACAAAATGGACACCCCTCCCCAGTGCTGGGATCAAAGCGGGCTCTGTATCTGTTTGTAGCTATTATTGCGTGTATAATCCTCCATTGGATGTCTCCCATCCGCCGTTCAACAGGAGGTTTATACAGGACCCGCCAGCTGCCTTTAGGGGAGGAGCCCGTGCCAAACACCTCTGTCCACCTCGACTCCCTGACTCCACTGAAGGACCTGAGATTGAGGACCTTGACACATCTCCGGTACAGCTGTTTCCCACTGCAGGAGTAAAACTGATCCAGTTCGGGGGTCTTCATTGAAAGGATCCGTCCATCCTCCTCCACTACCTCAGCCACAGCAGGACTCCCATCCAAATGTGGAAAACCATAGTCTCCTCCCTCACTCCACTGGATGGCGAGCTCTCTGTCCTGAGCAAACTCTCTTAAAGGTGACTCGAGCGACCGCCACACCTCTGTCACCAGGTTCCGTAGGACTCTGATGGACCTAACACTAGTTACGGTGGCCAAAGTCTCTAATGAGGACAGTGTCAGATGTCCCAGCTTTACAATTCCTGCATTCCTGAAAGCACTCCTTAGAGTTGCAGAAGAGAAAGGGGACACTGCCAGCAGACCACTGTCAAACAGTGGCTCTTCAAACAATCACATCCCAGGCCTGGCATCAGGGTGGCGTGTGAAGGCCAGAGTCTTCCAGGCATCCAAAACTGATTGATAAAAAGACGTCAGTCCTTCCAAAAGCCCCTTCTTATATTGGTGATCTGCTCCAGCCTTACTCCCCTGCGAGGGCTCTAAGGTCTATGGATCAGAATCTGTTAAAGGTGCCACGCACTCGGTTCCAGACCAGAGGAGCCCGATCATTCCAGGCCGTTGCTCCCAGGCTTTGGAATGATCTCCCACTCTCTCTTCGCTCAGCTGCGTCTGTTGGCGATTTTAAAACAAATCTTAAAACTTTTTTGTTTGGTCAAGCATTTGCTTAGTTTTTTAGGCTGTTGATCTCATTTTTAGTGTTGACTGTATTTAATTGTTGTATTTTATTCATGTTGTGCAGCACTTTGTGGCTCTGTCTGTGAAAAGTGCTATATAAATAAAATTGACTTACTTACTTACTTCCAATCCGTCAGTGGTTGACAACAGGAACAGCTGTTTGTCATATCCCAACCACCCAGCCCTCCACAACAGCAACCGCGCCACCGATGACCAACAGAGAGCACAGCAGTACAGCAGCCGCTGCACAGTCTGGAGACGAAAGGCAGCAGTCCTTGAGGTCAGGTCTATAAGGTCCTGACCACCCTCTGCCACAGGGAGGTACAGGACACATGATTTTAACCAGTGACGACCTGACCAAAAGAAGTCCACTAGCAACCACTGTACCCGTTTCAACAGTCCAGGTGGTGGGTTCAAAACCTGGAGTCTGTGCCATAGGGAAGAGGCAATGACATTGTTGGCAATCAGAACCCTTCCCCTGTAGGACAACTGTGGGAGCAACCATTTCCATCGAGACAACCTGGCCTCCACTTTTCCCAGCAGTGGCTCCCAATTCCTGGCAAGTATGGCCTCATTTCCTAAATATATACCCAAAATTTTCAATCCACCATTTCCCCATTTAAGACCACCAGGAAGACAAGGCATACCCCCCTCAGGCGCCCTACCCACCCGGCAAGCCACACTCTTGTCCCAGTTAACTTTAGACGAGGATGCTTTTGCATATAAAAACATACAGTCCTGCAGTTCCCGGATGTCCTCCTGTCCCTGGACCAAAACATTGATGTCATCAGCATAGGCTGAGACTATAATAGGGGGACCATGATCCACCCCTGGCAGACACAGACCCCTTAGACGGTCCCTGAGTCTGACCAGAAGAGGCTCAACAGCCACACTTTACAATTGTCCTGAGATGGGACACCCCTGCCTGATCCCTCTGTTCACCCGTACAGGTCTGCTCAGCCCTCCTCCCACCTTCACCACACAACACGCATTCCTGTACAGACAGTTCACGCAGGACAGGAAGTGCTCCCCTAAACCAAATGCCTGCAGTGCTGCAAATAAAAAGGAGTGATCAACACGATCAAAAGCTTTTTCCTGGTCTATGGAGATAATGCCAAAGTTAAAACCATAGAATTTACACACATCAAAAATGTCTCTCATTAAAAACAAATTATCCAACATGGATCTGCCTGGAACACAATACAGCTGATCAGTTCCAATTAATACATCAATAAAAACTTTCAGTCTATTGGATAAAACCTTCGATAAAATTTTGTAGTCCGTGCATAATAAAACCACAGGCCTCCAGTTTTTTAATGTGGTCAGATCTCCTTTCTTAGGTAAAAGAGAAATGACCGCTCGACGACAGGACGCTGGAAGAGTCCCTTTGTTAAAAGACTATTTTAAAACTTCCAGCAAATCAGTTCTAAAAATATTCCAAAAGTGATTCTGCAGGTAACCCGTCCAATCCTGGGGCCTTCCCAAACTCCATGTGGTCCACTGCAGAACCCAGCTCCTCCAGTGTGATGTCTGCACCCAAAAGACCCTGCTCCGCTGGACCCAGGTGTGGAAGCCCCTGTTTGACCAGTGGATGCTTCATCCTCCAAACATCCACTAAGTCAACCTCCACCATTTTGGACAGAAATACAAAGGACTGGGGGTGGAGCTCCTGTCCTATCCGGTCCAGGGCCACATCAGTGCAGCAGTTCCAGTCCCCCCCCCATTAAAACACACTCCCCCTCACAACAGCCACCCAATTTGTCCTTCAGCACATGAAAAAAGGTAAGTCGTTCACGACCACAGTTTTGTGCATAAACATTAATAAGATTAAAAACTACCCCGTGAATGTCTGCCCTAATACTTAAAACCCGACCTGGGACGACCTCTGTGGTTGATAAAACACTTACATTAAAAGCTGGGTCAAATAAAATGGCAACCCCCACACTCAGATTAGAGCCATGACTGAGGGCATAATGACCCCCCCACCACAGACCCCAGTCGGTCTCATTTTCTTTGTCACTATGCGTTTCTTGTAAAAACATATTTATTTTTCTCAATTTTATTAGTTCTGACACTAAAGCTCTCTTTGCTCTGCTTCGACCCCCATTCATATTTAATGAAGCAACTCTTAGAGAATTCATATGAAGAGGAAAAAGAGACAGAAACCAAACCACCAGGGGAGAACAGTATATATAAAACACCAGGTGACGTGGACCCATTTACAGTTCATACAGTGTTTTATTTTCCACCTGTCAGAGTTTTACTGACAGCGGTCACATGTTTCCTCAGCCTGTATCTCTTCCTTTCATCCAACACATCTTGTCCAACAGCTTTCTGTAAAACACTAACAGTCTTTACAAACTTTCTTGCATCGGGAAAATATTCACCAACATCCACTGATCTACCAAAAGAAATATCTAAAAACTCATTAATGTCTTTTAGTGAATACAGATCTGGCTGATGATCTCAACAGCTTCTTCAACAGATTTGACTCTGACACACCCCAGCCTAACCCGCCTGGCCTGCCGACCATCACTGCTCCCTCTCCTCCTCTCCATCCCTCAGACACTCCTGTGATGACACCTGCACAGAGCTCTCCCTCCCCCCTCCCACCACTGACAATTCATGCTGCCCAGGTCAAGAGGCTGCTGGATGGACTGAAGCCAGGGAAAGCAGCCGGGCCTGATGACATCAACCCTAGGCTACTAAAGGCCTGCTCTGCAGAGCTCTGTGGTATTCTAACATACCTGTTTGATCTGAGCCTACGACTGCAGAAGGTCCCAAGGCTGTGGAACACATCTTGCCTGGTTCCTGTTCCAAAGAAGACCCGCCCCACCCAGCACAATGACTACAGACTGGTAGCGCTGACCTCACACATCATGAAGATGTTTGAGAGGCTGGTCCTTTCCTACATTAGGACTAGTGTGTCAACCCAAATGGATCCCCTACAGTTTGCCTACCAGCCTAAGATCAGTGTCGACGATGCCCTCATCTACATGCTACAGAGGGCGTACACACAACTGGACACTGCTGATGCATCTGTGAGGATTACATTTTTTCATTTCTCAAGCGCCTTTAACTACTCAGCGAAAGGATGGAGAGGATGAATGTGGATCCATCACTGGTGCGGTGGGTTCTGGACTACCTCCACCTCAGACAACAGTATGTGTGCCTACAGAATGGTGTGTCTGGTACCATCTTGAGTAGCACAGGAACTGTGCTGTCTCCATTTCTGTTCACCATCTACACAGCAGACTTCCAATATAACACCAACAGCTGCTTTATGCAGAAGTTTTTGGATGACACTGCTGTGGTGGGTCTCATCAAGGGGGGTGAAGAGGAAGAGTACAGAGGAGTGGTGAACAACTTCGCGGAGTGGAGTTCACAGAATCACCTCCACCTCAACGCCGGAAAAACCAAGGAGATAGTGGTGGACTTCCGGAGGGGGAGGAGGAAGACACAACCTACTCCAGTCAACATCGGAGGCACCGAGGTGAAGGTGGTACCCAACCACATGTACCTGGGAGTACAACTGGACAGTGGGCTGGACTGGGGGAGTCATATGGAGGCAGTGTACAGGAAGGGGCAAAGCCGACTGTACTTCCTGAGGAGGCTGAGGTCGTTTAACATCGCTCAACCCCTCCTGTGCACTGTCTACCATTCGGTGGTGGCCAGTGCGGTGTTTTTCACGGTGGCATGTTGGGGAGAGGGTGCCCGTACTGCAGACAAGAACAGGCTGGACAAGCTCATCAGGAAGGCTGGCACGGTGGTCGGTGCCGATCTTCAGACTGTACAGCAGGTGGCAGAGGCCAGGACACTGAAAAAGCTACAGACAATGCTGGGGAACCCTGAGCACCCACTCCACGCCCTGAAGGTGTTCAACAGGAGCACCTTCAGCCAAAGACTAATTGCACCGGTGTGCAAGACGGAGAGATCCAAGAAGTCTTTTATCCCTGCTGCTGTTAGGTTTTTTAATGCACGAAAGTGAAGGCATTTTAATCTTTTAGCATAATTTATTTAATTTTTTTAGTAGTATATCTTATCGTTTTAGACACGGATAGAGGTGAAGGTCCTGGGAAAAATTTGTGTTTTTATGTTGTGTTGTTTTATGGTGTTTTTAAGCTGGAATGGTGACACAGAAATTTCCTGTAAAGGATCAATAAAAGGATCTATCTATCTATCATTCTGAGAAGCACAATCAGATTCAACACCATCTTCTACATCATCCATTTCCATCCCCAGACGTTCTGGAACCTGTTCCACCTGTATACTATTTCTGAAGCCACTGGCCATCCTGCGAACCTTTTCAGCTCCCTTTCCAGCGCCTCGTTTAAAATTAATGGTGGTACCCCAGATATGATGACCCGGGTAGAGGCCACCGGCAGCAACCGCTTTGTTCATGCGGGAAGCGTACGAGATGTTAGCGTGTCCCACCTGTTCTCCCACAGCCAACCACACCTGCTCCGCCGTGGAGCTAGGCTGTGGGACAACACGGACACAATGCCTCAGAGACGGCGGCGGCAAAGACGCCATCCTCACCCTGAGGCACAGTATAAAACCACCCAAACACCCAATAAATAACAGTGAACTATTTACACACCCTTATCCAGTGAAAAAACAGTAAATTCAGTGAGAAAAACTAAAAGAAAAACTATGAAAAAATCAGTTCCTCACGCTTCTTACACAACCACTCCCACCACCGAAGAAGAAGAAGAGACACATGAAGAAGAGACATATGAAGAGGAAGAGACATGAGAAGAGACACATGAAGAAGAAGAGACATGAAGAAGAGACACATGAAGAAGAAGAGACACATGAAGAAGAAGAGACACATGAAGAAGAAGAGACACATGAAGAAGAGACATATGAAGAAGAAGAGACATGAAGAAGAAGGGACACATGAAGAAGAGACACATGAAGAAGAAGAGACACATGAAGAAGAAGAGACACATGAAGAAGAAGGGACACATGAAGAAGAGACACATGAAGAAGAAGGGACACATGAAGAAGAGACACATGAAGAAGAAGGGACACATGAAGAAGAGACATATGAAGAAGAAGAGACATGAAGAAGAAGGGACACATGAAGAAGAAGAGACATATGAAGAAGAGACACATGAAGAAGAAGAGACATGAAGAAGAAGGGACACATGAAGAAGAAGAGACATATGAAGAAGAGACACATGAAGAAGAAGAGACACATGAAGAAGAAGAGACACATGAAGAAGAAGGGACACATGAAGAAGAGACACATGAAGAAGAAGAGACATGAAGAAGAAGGGACACATGAAGAAGAAGAGACAAATGAAGAAGAAGAGACATGAAGAAGAAGAGACATGAAGAAGAAGAGACACATGAAGAAGAAGAGACACATGAAGAAGAAGGGACACATGAAGAAGAGACACATGAAGAAGAAGGGACACATGAAGAAGAGACATATGAAGAAGAAGAGACATGAAGAAGAAGGGACACATGAAGAAGAAGAGACATATGAAGAAGAGACACATGAAGAAGAAGAGACATGAAGAAGAAGGGACACATGAAGAAGAAGAGACATATGAAGAAGAGACACATGAAGAAGAAGAGACACATGAAGAAGAAGAGACACATGAAGAAGAAGGGACACATGAAGAAGAAGAGACATGAAGAAGAAGAGACACATGAAGAAGAAGAGACAAATGAAGAAGAAGAGACATGAAGAAGAAGAGACATGAAGAAGAAGAGACACATGAAGAAGAAGAGACACATGAAGAAGAAGAGACACATGAAGAAGAAGAGACACATGAAGAAGAAGAGACATGAAGAAGAAGAGACATGAAGAAGAAGAGACACATGAAGAAGAAGAGACACATGAAGAAGAAGAGACAAATGAAGAAGAAGAGACACATGAAGAAGAAGAGACAAATGAAGAAGAAGAGACATGAAGAAGAAGAGACATGAAGAAGAAGAGACACATGAAGAAGAAGAGACAAATGAAGAAGAAGAGACACATGAAGAAGAGACATGAAGAAGAAGAGACATGAAGAAGAAGGGACACATGAAGAAGAAGAGACACATGAAGAAGAAGAGACACATGAAGAAGAAGAGACACATGAAGAAGAAGGGACACATGAAGAAGAAGAGACATGAAGAAGAAGAGACACATGAAGAAGAAGGGACACATGAAGAAGAAGAGACAAATGAAGAAGAAGAGACATGAAGAAGAAGAGACATGAAGAAGAAGAGACATGAAGAAGAAGGGACACATGAAGAAGAAGAGACACATGAAGAAGAAGAGACACATGAAGAAGAAGAGACACATGAAGAAGAAGGGACACATGAAGAAGAAGAGACATGAAGAAGAAGAGACACATGAAGAAGAAGGGACACATGAAGAAGAAGAGACAAATGAAGAAGAAGAGACACATGAAGAAGAAGAGACACATGAAGAAGAAGAGACACATGAAGAAGAAGGGACACATGAAGAAGAAGAGACATGAAGAAGAAGAGACACATGAAGAAGAAGGGACACATGAAGAAGAAGAGACACATGAAGAAGAAGAGACACATGAAGAAGAAGAGACACATGAAGAAGAAGGGACACATGAAGAAGAAGAGACATGAAGAAGAAGAGACAAATGAAGAAGAAGAGACATGAAGAAGAAGAGACACATGAAGAAGAAGAGACTAGCTAATGCTAGCACTAGGATAATGTTAACACTAGGCTAGTGTTACTTACGCAGTTATAGATATATTAGCTGCAGACATGGGGCTGACCTCCTTCACCTCCAGAGCTTTCTGCAGAGCAAGCTTCTTATTGGCCGCCTCCTCCTGCTCCTCCTCATCCTTTAGAGACCAAGAGGAGGAGTAAGAACAGGAGGATTGAAATAAATAAAAAAATTTAATGATTCCATATACAGTAGACTCCGCCCATCTAGCATTAATAAGACACGCCCCTACAGAGCCAGACTCCGCCCACCTTGGTCAGCTCCTGTGCGTTGGCCAGATTATCCACAGCGATGGCCAAGAAGACGTTCAGAAGGGTATCTGAGGAAGAGTCAAAGAAAAGACCACCAAGACTACCGAGACCACATGGACTAGCAGGGCCACCCAGATGACATGGACTACCAAGACCACCTAGACCATATGTACTACCAAGACCACAAATGTCCACTCGGACACACCTCCACCAGAACCAGGTCTACTAAATTTTAACATTTGTCTGTAACAACAGGCGGTCTATAACAGGCGGTCTATAACAGGCGGTCTATAACAGGCGGTCTATAACAGGCGGTCTATAACAGGCGGTCTATAACAGGCGGTATATAACAGGCGGTCTATAACAGGCGGTCTATAACAGGCGGTCTATAACAGGCGGTCTATAACAGGCGGTCTATAACAGGCGGTCTATAACAGGCGGTCTATAACAGGCGGTCTATAACAGGCGGTCTATAACAGGCGGTCTATAACAGGCGGTCTATAACAGGCGGTATATAACAGGCGGTCTATAACAGGCGGTCTATAACAGGCGGTCTATAACAGGCGGTCTATAACAGGCGGTCTATAACAGGCGGTCTATAACAGGCGGTCTATAACAGGCGGTCTATAACAGGCGGTCTATAACAGGCGGTATATAACAGGCGGTCTATAACAGGCGGTCTATAACAGGCGGTCTATAACAGGCGGTATATAACAGGCGGTCTATAACAGGCGGTCTATAACAGGCGGTCTATAACAGGCGGTCTATAACAGGCGGTATATAACAGGCGGTCTATAACAGGCGGTCTATAACAGGCGGTATATAACAGGCGGTCTATAACAGGCGGCCTATAACAGGCGGTATATAACAGGCGGTCTATAACAGGCGGTCTATAACAGGCGGTCTATAACAGGCGGTCTATAACAGGCGGTCTATAACAGGCGGTATATAACAGGCGGTCTATAACAGGCGGTCTATAACAGGCGGTCTATAACAGGCGGTCTATAACAGGCGGTCTATAACAGGCGGTATATAACAGGCGGTCTATAACAGGCGGTCTATAACAGGCGGTCTATAACAGGCGGTCTATAACAGGCGGTCTATAACAGGCGGTATATAACAGGCGGTCTATAACAGGCGGTATATAACAGGCGGTCTATAACAGGCGGTCTATAACAGGCGGTCTATAACAGGCGGTCTATAACAGGCGGTCTATAACAGGCGGTATATAACAGGCGGTCTATAACAGGCGGTATATAAGAGGATACAGTTTCCGAACAGTGTGAGGACGATGAAGTAAACAGATGAAAACATTCCACGACGAACACCTCCCTGAGACTCGATTCCATGATACATGACAGCGTTCCAGTCTTCACCTGTGAGGATCTGAGGAAGAGGAGGAGGAAGAGGAGGGGGAGGAGCATGAGGAGGAAGAACAGGAGGAAGAGGACGAGGAAGAAGAGGAGGAGTAGGAGGAAGAGGAGGAGCAGGAGGAAGGTGGCTCAGTATCAGTTCCACAGAAGCGTGAACAGGCTCCGCCCACTGTGAGGACGTGGAACACAAACCTGGAACACGGTGAGGATGGCTGCAGGGAAGGTGTCAAAGTTGGTGGTCGGTGTTTCGTCTTCAAAGTTAAACCTGGAAATAAAAATAACCAGAAACCATCATGAGTCATGTGACCCACTCCCAGAGAAGGTCAAAGGTCAAACCTGTGTGTAGAGCAGGTCAAAGTATTAGCCTATTGATAGCATTAGCTTTACTTTATACTTTTTACATTTATATAAATATCTTAATAAATACTAGACTAACTAAAAACTGCAAAACATACATTTCTCACTCTTCATCCAAATGGTGTGATTTTTTTAAAATTTAAATAATTTACTTTTTTTTAATAATTATTGTGTTAATTTTTTTTTTTATATTCATGAAATTCTTGTCACTGTATTTATTCATTCATTTTGACTTTAGAATAGGATTTTATTTAATTAAATGTTTAAAAAAATAATAATTGATTTTATTTAATTTAAAAAACAAATAAAAAGTTTACACTCACTACCCAGTGTCTACTTGATTATAAACCTGGTCCCCATGAGACATGGAAACGAGTGTGTGTGTGTGTGTGTGTGTGTGTGTGTGTGTGTGTGTGTATTTGTTTAAATGTCTCATGGGGACCAGGTTTATAATCGTCACTTGTCAGTATAGCAGCCATATATTTAAAAAAACAAAAAATAAAATAAAATGTAAAAATAAAAAAAAATCTAAAAAGGCATAAATAAATAAATACATTGTATGTTTAAATAATAAAATATACATTTATATTTATATTTCCCCATAAAATATATATATATAAAAAGAAAAAAATATAAAAAGGATGTTAAATCAGTAAATAAATAAAATGTTTTATATATCAGAGAAAATATATATAAAGAAATACATTTTAAAAAGTAAACACACCTGTTTCACTCATGCTTTGTGGGGACCTTTATTCATATTTAACAATCGTGGGGACCTGAATTTTGGTCCCTATAGTGTTGGAGGTCCCCATGGTGTGACTGGGGAAAGATATCAATGTCCCCATGAAGATAAAAATAAATAAAACTCACTGTCCTCCAAACAGCTGCATTCCCAACAGAGCGAAGACAACGATGAAGAGGAAGAGGAGGAAGAGCAGACTGATGATGGACTTCATGGAGTTGAGCAGAGAAACCACCAGGTTCCTCAACGAGTTCCAGTACCTGACAACAACCAGCCATGTTAGCCTGGACTACACTGTTAAACATAAGGCCCAGGGACCAAATCTGGGCCTCTAAAGGGTCCAGACTGGGCCTCTAAAGGTTTCCTGGTACTGGTCAGGACTCTGGCAGCAGTGTTTTGGATCAGCTGTAGCTGCCTGATTGATTTTTTGTTTAGACCAGTGAAGACACCGTTACAATAATGTAATTCACTGAAAATGAATGAATGAGTTGTTGTGTGTCTGGTTTGGACAGAAAACCTTTGATTCTATGGATGTTCTTCAGGTGGTCATAGACAGACTGGGTCAGAACTTTGAAATGGTTGTTAACTTTCAGGTCTGATTCAATAATTACACCCACATTTCTGGTTTGTGGGGTTTAGTGACATGGACTGAAGGTGAGCACTGACCTTTGACCTTTCTTTTTTGGGGCCAAAAACAATCACTTCTGTTTTGTCCACATTAAGATGTAGAAGGTTCTGGAACATCCACTCAGTGATTTGATGAATGGATTTACTCAGTGTCAGTAAGGGACTGTAATCGAGTGATGACACAGAAATATAAAGTTGTGTGTCATCTGCGTATGTGTGGTAAGAAATGTTGAAATGTTCTATGATCTGAGCCAGGGGCAGCATATAGATGCTGAACAGAAGAGGTCCCAGAATGGACCCTTGGGGAACCCCACACTGTCATATCCCTACTCACTGTTTTTTCCCTTCTGCTTCCTGTCACCTTTCACCTTAATTATTTCACCTGGTCCTCACACACCTGTCCTCATCACTTCTCCCTATTTAAGTCCTTTCCTTTGCTTTCTCCTTTGTCAGTTCACCCCACGTACTAACCGCTTCAGAACCCTCGTCTCCTTCCTGACGGAACCCACTGGATCGTGGTCCCCGTTTGGGATATTACTATTTAGTTTAATAAGTAAGTTTGTTTGTAGGACTTATGGTCTTATTCTTGTTTCTGGACTTCCCGTTTTGAGCTCAGAATAAAGGAGCCTTGTTTAACGTCTGAAGTCTGTATTTTGGGTCCTCCTTACTACGCCGCGTAACACACACAACATCTTTGTACTCACTGACCTGTGATTACCAACTGAAACGAAGTAGTTCCTATCTTGTAAATAAGATTTGAACCAGTTTAACACAGTGCCCGTAAGCCCCACCCACTTTTCCAGTCTGTCAAGCAGTATGTCGTGGTCAACTGTATCAAATGCGGCACTGATGTCCAATGGTACTAGGACAGAGGTTCTGGATGAATCATTATTCATATGAATGTAATTTAACCCTTTGATCAGTGCAGTTTCAGTGCTGTGGTTGTGCTCAGAATCCAGACTGAAAGTCACTATAAAGACTGTTTTACACCAAAAAAGAATTAATTTGTTGAAAGACAAATCTTTCAATGATTGGTGTTTGATATGGATATGTAGTTATTATGACTGAGACATCCCCATATGGGCCTGTAGTTACCTGTTACTGAAGCATCCCCATATGGGCCTGTAGTTACCTGTTACTGAAGCATCCCCATATGGGCCTGTAGTTACCTATTACTGAAGCATCCCCATATGGGCCTGTAGTTACCTATTACTGAAGCATCCCCATATGGGGCTGTAGTTACCTATTACTGAAGCATCCCCATATGGGCCTGTAGTTACCTATTACTGAAGCATCCCCATATGGGGCTGTAGTTACCTATTACTGAAGCATCCCCATATGGGCCTGTAGTTACCTATTACTGAAGCATCCCCATATGGGCCTGTAGTTACCTATTAAAGACGCATCCCCATATGGGCCTGTAGTTACCTGTTACTGAAGCATCCCCATATGGGCCTGTAGTTACCTATTACTGAAGCATCCCCATATGGGCCTGTAGTTACCTATTACTGAAGCATCCCCATATGGGCCTGTAGTTACCTATTACTGAAGCATCCCCATATGGGCCTGTAGTTACCTATTACAGAAGCATCCCCATATGGGCCTGTAGTTACTATTACAGAAGCATCCCCATATGGGCCTGTAGTTACCTATTACTGAAGCATCCCCATATGGGCATGTAGTTACCTATTACTGAAGCATCCCCATATGGGCCTGTAGTTACCTATTACTGAAGCATCCCCATATGGGCCTGTAGTTACCTATTACTGAAGCATCCCCATATGGGCCTGTAGTTAACTATTACTGAAGCATCCCCATATGGGCCTGTAGTAACCTATTACTGAAGCATCCCCATATGGGCCTGTAGTTACCTATTACTGAAGCATCCCCATATGGGCCTGTAGTTACCTATTACAGAAGCATCCCCATATGGGCCTGTAGTTACCTATTACTGAAGCATCCCCATATGGGCCTGTAGTTACCTATTACTGAAGCATCCCCATATGGGCCTGTAGTTACCTATTAAAGAAGCATCCCCATATGGGCCTGTAGTTACCTGTTACTGAAGCATTCCCATATGGGCCTGTAGTTACCTATTACTGAAGCATCCCCATATGGGCCTGTAGTTACCTATTACTGAAGCATCCCCATATGGGCCTGTAGTTACCTATTACTGAAGCATCCCCATATGGGCCTGTAGTTACCTATTACAGAAGCATCCCCATATGGGCCTGTAGTTACTATTACAGAAGCATCCCCATATGGGCCTGTAGTTACCTATTACTGAAGCATCCCCATATGGGCCTGTAGTTACCTATTACTGAAGCATCCCCATATGGGCCTGTAGTTACCTATTACTGAAGCATCCCCATATGGGCCCGTAGTTACCTATTACTGAAGCATCCCCATATGGGCCTGTAGTTAACTATTACTGAAGCATCCCCATATGGGCCTGTAGTAACCTATTACTGAAGCATCCCCATATGGGCCTGTAGTTACCTATTACTGAAGCATCCCCATATGGGCCTGTAGTTACCTATTACAGAAGCATCCCCATATGGGCCTGTAGTTACCTATTACTGAAGCATCCCCACATGGGCCTGTAGTTACTATTACAGAAGCATCCCCATATGGGCCTGTAGTTACCTATTACTGAAACATCCCCATATGGGTCTGTAGTTACCTATTACTGAAGCATCCCCACATGGGCCTGTAGTTACTATTACAGAAGCATCCCCATATGGGCCTGTAGTTACCTATTACTGAAGCATCCCCATATGGGCCTGTAGTTACCTATTACTGAAACATCCCCATATGGGCCTGTAGTTACTATTACAGAAGCATCCCCATATGGGCCTGTAGTTACCTATTACTGAAGCATCCCCATATGGGCCTGTAGTTACCTATTCCTGAAGCATCCCCATATGGGTCTGTAGTTACCTATTACTGAAGCATCCCCATATGGGCCTGTAGTTACCTATTACTGAAGCATCCCCATATGGGCCTGTAGTTACCTATTACTGAAGCATCCCCATATGGGTCTGTAGTTACCTATTACTGAAACATCCCCATATGGGCCTGTAGTTACTATTACAGAAGCATCCCCATATGGGCCTGTAGTTACCTATTACTGAAGCATCCCCATATGGGCCTGTAGTTACCTATTCCTGAAGCATCCCCATATGGGTCTGTAGTTACCTATTACTGAAGCATCCCCATATGGGCCTGTAGTTACCTATTACTGAAGCATCCCCATATGGGCCTGTAGTTACCTATTACTGAAGCATCCCCATATGGGTCTGTAGTTACCTATTACTGAAGCATCCCCATATGGGTCTGTAGTTACCTATTACTGAAGCATCCCCATATGGGTCTGTAGTTACCTATTATTGCAGCATCCCCATATGGGTCTGTAGTTACTATTACTGAAGCATCCCCATATGGGCCTGTAGTTACCTATTACTGAAGCATCCCAATATGGGCCTGTAGTTACCTATTACTGAAGCATCCCAATATGGGTCTGTAGTTACCTATTACTGAAGCATCCCCATATGGGCCTGTAGTTACCTATTACTGAAGCATCCCCATATGGGCCTGTAGTTACCTATTACTGAAGCATCTCCATATGGGCCTGTAGTTACCTATTACTGAAGCATCCCCATATGGGCCTGTAGTTACCTATTACTGAAGCATCCCAATATGGGTCTGTAGTTACCTATTACTGAAGCATCCCCATATGGGTCTGTAGTTACTATTACTGAAGCATCCCCATATGGGTCTGTAGTTACTATTACTGAAGCATCCCCATATGGGCCTGTAGTTACTATTACTGAAGCATCCCCATATGGGTCTGTAGTTACTATTACTGAAGCATCTCCATATGGGCCTGTAGTTACCTATTACTGAAGCATCCCCATATGGGGCTGTAGTTACCTATTACTGCAGCATCCCCATATGGGTCTGTAGTTACCTATTACTGAAGCATCCCCATATGGGTCTGTAGTTACCTATTACTGAAGCATCCCCATATGGGCCTGTGTTTTTGTGTTTGTTTGTCTGTCCACAACACAAAACAATGTTTATGCATTATTATTATTATTATTATTATTATTATTATTATTATTATTATTATTATTATTATTATTATTATTATTATTATTATTACTGTTGTTATTGTTGTTATTGTTGTTATTGTTATTGTTGTTGTTGTTGTTATTATTATATTATTATAATTATTAATATTGTTATTGTTATTGTTATTAATTATTATTATTATTATTATTATTATTATTATTATTATTATTATTATTATTATTATTATTATTATTATTATTATTGTTATTATTGTTATTATTATTATTGTTATTATGTTATTATTATTATTATTATTATTATTATTATTATTATTATTATTATTGTTATTGTTATTATTGTTATTATTGTTATTATTATTATAATAGTCCCAAGGGTTTTTTTTTAACCTTTTTGGAATATTTCTAAGTCCAGTGTGGACTTAGAAATATTTCAGAAAAATAAAAAAAAAAAACCTTGGTACTACAAATGGAAAGATAGAAAATTTTCTAAGTCCACGTTGGACTTAGAAAAATTTCTGATATTTTTTCGTTTTGTAGTACCAAGGCTCTGGTTGACTTACGGCGCCGGTTGAAGGGGTTTAGCCCGAGGAGGGGGCTTAAGTTTGGGGTTCCAGGGACCGACTGGGGCGGTCGGTCCCTGGAGGTCCTGTAAGGGCCGGGTGTGTCTAGATTGTGGCCGGGGATAGGGAGCCTTTTTTCGGGTATAGGTCCCAGGGTTAGACCCCTGGTTCTATGGGGCTCCAGGGGTCCACGTGCCCGGCTACTCTGCCCCAGAATGGGGCCTTGAGGCTGGGTATAAAGCCTGGCCTCCTGAGCCCTGGTTCTATGGGGCTCCAGGGGTCCACGTGACCGGCTACTCTGCCCCAGAATGGGGCCTTGAGGCTGGGTATAAAGCCTGGCCTCCTGAGCCCTGGTTCTATGGGGCTCCAGGGGTCCACGTGCCAGGCTACTCTGCCCCAGAATGGGGCCTTGAGGCTGGGTATAAAGCCTGGCCTCCTGAGCCCTGGTTCTAAGGGGCTCCAGGGGTCCACGTACCCGGCTCCTCTGCCCCAGAATGGGGCCTTCAGGCTGGGTCAAGGCCCAGCCTTTTTACCCCTGGTTCTTTGGGGCTCCAGGGGTCCACGTGCCCGGCTACTGTCCCCCAGAATGGGGCCTTGAGGCTGGGTATAAAGCCTGGCCTCCTGAGCCCTGGTTCTATGGGGCTCCAGGGGTCCACGTGACCGGCTAGTGTGCCCCAGAATGGGGCCTTGAGGCTGGGTATAAAGCCTGGCCTCCTGAGCCCTGATTCTATGGGGCTCCAGGGGTCCACGTGACCGGCTAGTGTGCCCCAGAATGGGGCCTTGAGGCTGGGTCTAAAGCTGGGACTTTTTACCCCTGGTTCTATGGGGCTCCAGGGGTCCACGTGCCCAGCTACTGTGCCCCAGAATGGGGCCTTCAGGCTGGGTCAAGGCCCGGCCTTTTTACCCCTGGTTCTATGGGGCTCCAGGTCCCCAGCAACCACCAAGAGGCAAAACTCGCTACGTGTGAAAGTGGGACTTTGTCATTTTTCTAAACTGGAGGCATGGTACTACCGGGGTGAAGCAAGTCCCATTGGAGGCTTGCTGTTAGCTTCCGGAGGATGGCAGGGGAAAAAGCAACAAAAGGGAACAGATGTCCCTTCATTTTGGTCCGGGGAAGGTACCCTGCGAATCCTGCCTGCCTGCGCCTGGAGGAACACCACTTAAAATCGTGGTTTCTGAAATGGGGGAAGCATGTGAAAAAAAACCTCCCAAGAAAGTGCTAAATGCACTATGCAGAAGGTGTCTCCATTGACTTTGAATGGGGAGGCCCCAGCAACTACCAAGAGGCAAAACTCGCTACGTCTGAAAGTTGGACTTTGTCATTTTTCTGAACTGGAGGCATGGTACTACCAGAGTGAAGCTGAAATTTTTCTAAGTCCCACCAGAGGCATGGTACTACCAGTAGTGAATCTGAAATTTTTCTAAGTCCCACCAGAGGCATGGTACTACCAGAGTGAAGCTGAAATTTTTCTAAGTCCCACCAGAGGCATGGTACTACCAGGAGTGAATCTGAAATTTTTCTAAGTCCCACCAGAGGCATGGTACTACCAGGAGTGAATCTGAAATTTTTCTAAGTCCCGCCAGAGGCATGGTACTACCAGAGTGAATCTGAAATTTTTCTAAGTCCCACCAGAGGCATGGTACTACCAGGAGTGAAGCTTAAATTTTTCTAAGTCCCACCAGAGGCATGGTACTACCAGGAGTGAAGCTTACATTTTTCTAAGTCCCACCAGAGGCATGGTACTACCAGGAGTGAATCTGAAATTTTTCTAAGTCCCGCCAGAGGCATGGTACTACCAGAGTGAATCTGAAATTTTTCTAAGTCCCACCAGAGGCATGGTACTACCAGGAGTGAAGCTTAAATTTTTCTAAGTCCCACCAGAGGCATGGTACTACCAGAGTGAATCTGAAATTTTTCTAAGTCCCACCAGAGCCTTATTGGTGGGTCTAACGCCCGGCCTTTTGACCCCTGGTTCTATGTGGTTCCAGGGGTCCAGATGCCCTGCCTTTTTACCCCCAGAACCGGGCCTTCTGGGCGGGTTATATCCTGGCCATTAGACCCCTGGTTCCTGGAGGTCCTGTCGCCTGTCACTGAAAATGAGGCGTGTACTCATTGAATTTTGAATCCTGTAGGCGGGGACCATGGGAATCGGTTTGTGGGTGGGGTACAACTGGTGTTGGCAGAGGAAGAAGGACGAGGTTGAGTGAAGATGGCGAAAAAGCGGAGATGTAGCGAACTGAGGCAGCTGGCTGTGGAAGAAAGCAGGTTTAGGAGTATTTCAGGAGATACTGCGGCAGGTGAGGGGGAAAGAGAAGGGAGAGTAGGTCGGAGATACCCAGCAAAGAAGAAGGGCAGAGGGAGCGGGTGTGGTGCGCACCATGTGCCTTCGAAGGACCGAGGGCACCAGCATGGCCCAGGTGAATCCGGTTCAGAGGATCCCAGTGAACCAGACCCGGATACGTCAGACGAATGGCTGCCGTCTGGTTCGTCTGACACCGACACAGCCTCATCGCCGGAGCGGGAGCCAGATCGCTCCGATAATGGACGTGACAGAGGTAAGAATTAACCCCCATTCAGTCCTTGTTACATGAACACCATTTTCCTCCAGTTGTATTATGGGCACCTGTTGCTAATCATTATGGTAATTATGTGTTACAGGTGGTGGGTCCAGCAGGGCCCCCATCCCTCCTCTTGGTGGAGGACAAAGAAAGAAAGGTGTATCAGCTAGGGGCTGGGACCACGACCAGGACCAGGACCAGGGCTGGTGTCAAGCCGGCTGGGAACCCCTGGGGTTGGCGTTTACTGCAACACCGGGCCCTCAGAACGCTGCGGCGGACTTAGACTCCAATGAGCCGGCCGATTACCTAGACCTGTTTGTGACAGATGAGCGGCTGCAGCATATTCGCGCTCAGACCAACTTGTATGCTCGTCAGTACTTTGAAGCCAACCCTGAGGCGCTAACACACAGCAGAGGTAATGCCTGGAAGCCAGTGTCAGTCCCAGAACTGAAAACATTCTTTGCACTGAGTTTCCTCACTGGCTACATCAAAAAGCCAAGCCTTGACTTATACTGGAGTGTAGAGGAAATAGATGCAACACCATATTTCAGCCAGACAATGTCCAGGAACAGATTTCAAATTATATGGAGGTTCCTCCATTTCAATAACAATGCCACACAAAATACTGCTGATAAAATGTACAAAGTCCGCCCAGTGTTAGATTATCTTTTGGGAAATGCAAAGAACTGTACCAGCCAGGAAAAAACATTTGCATTGATGAGGGCATGATGCAGTGGCGGGGGCACCTATCGTTCCGAGTGTATAACCCACAAAAGCCGGTGAAGTATGGTATAAAATGGTACATTCTGTGTGACTCTGCGACAGGGTACTGCTTCAACTTGCGGCCTTATGTGGGTGAAGGTAGTACTCTGCCAGAGATAGTGTTCTCTCTGCTTGATGGTCTCCAGGGTCATGGTTATACTGTCTACATGGACAATTTCTATAATTCTGTGTCCCTGTGTGAACGCTTACTGAGAGCACAGACAAACGTCTGTGGAACCCTCAGGAAAAACAGGGGAGAGCCAGTGATCATCCGGGATATCAAAAAGTCTGACCTGGGGGCAGGGGAACGAATTGTGCGGCACAATGGGCGCATGATGGTGGTAGCTTGGCAGGACAAACGAATCGTGAAGATGGTGACAACCTGCCACCAAGACAGAATGGAAGGGGTTGATGTGTGGCAGAGGGGGCAGAGACATAAAGTGACCCAGTTTAAACCAGTGTGTGTGATCGCCTACAACTCCAACATGAATGGCGTGGATAAACTGGACCAGAATGTGGCCTACTACCCCTTCATAAGGAGGTCCCTAAACTGGTCAAAGAAGTTTGTGGCTTACATGTTCCAAATTGCCATGTTTAACGCATATGTTCTTTATAGGGCCAGAAATCCACAACAATGTAAGTCACTTTTGGAGTTCACACGCAGGGTCGTGAGGATGTGGTCAGGGAAGCAGCATGGGGTGCTGGAGGTGGAGACGGCCCAGGCAGACGAAGCACACAATCCCAGAGCACCGTACAACATGGACCCTGAAAGTAGACTGGATGGTAACATGGCGAGGCACAGGCTGGAAAAGCTGATGCCCACCCCCAACAAGACCAGGCCAACACGGAGGTGTCGTGTCTGTGCGCGCAGCGGCCGCCGCAGTGAGACCAGGATGTGGTGTGTTTCCTGCTGTGTGGCGTTACATGCAGGACATTGTTTTACAGCATATCACACACAGAGAAATAGTACACTGATTAGGGCATGTTTATGAATAAATTACTGTTTTTCTATCAAACACCTTGTTTTATGTGTTGTTTTTGTTGTTTCATAGAAGTCTACACTTTCTGTGTTTATAAAGTCATAAAACTCAATATTCTTTGGTTCTAAAAAAATCACTCAAGATTCTCCAAAACTGCTGGCACTGTGAGGCTGGCTGTTCAGAAAATAGCTGGCAGTGAATGAGTTAATTATTATTATTATTATTGTTATTGTTATTGTTATTGTTATTGTTATTGTTATTATTATTATTAATATTGTTATTGTTATTATTAATTATTATTATTATTGTTATTATTATTATTATTATTATTATTATTATTATTATTATTATTATTATTATTATTATTATTGTTATTATTATTGTCATTGTTATTGTTATTTTTATTATTATTATTATTGTTATTGTTATTGTTATTGTTATTGTTATTGTTATTGTTATTATTATTATTAATATTGTTATTGTTATTATTAATTATTATTATTATTGTTATTATTATTATTATTATTATTATTATTATTATTATTATTATTATTATTATTATTATTGTTATTGTTATTATTATTGTCATTGTTATTGTTATTTTTATTATTATTATTATTATTATTATTATTATTATTATTATTAAATATTGAAAAAATTGAACAAAATCAAACAGAACATTAAGTAAAATAATGAAAACATGAAAAAAATCAAAGAAACCTTTTGTGTTGGGTTCTGTGATGCTAGCTCATTCTATCCTGTTCTATGATGCTAGCTCATTCTATCCTGTTCTATGATGCTAGCTCATTCTATCCTGTTCTGTAATGCTAGCTCATTCTATCCTGTTCTGTGATGCTAGCTCATTCTATCCTGTTCTATGATGCTAGCTCATTCTATCCTGTTCTGTAATGCTAGCTCATTCTATCCTGTTCTATGGTGCTAGCTCATTCTATCCTGTTCTATGATGCTAGCTCATTCTATCCTGTTCTGTGATGCTAGCTCATTCTATCCTGTTATGACATCATAATAAAATAAAAATCTTACTTGGTGACTTTAAAAATGCGCAGCAGTCGCAGTGCTCGTAACACACTGATGCCGAAGGATGCTCCAGGTTTAATGATGTCCCAGATGACTTCACAAATACTGCCCACGATCACCTGCACACAGCACAACACAAGCTAGCACCTGCTGCTAATACAAGCTAGCACCTGCTGCTGCTAAAGTGGTACTGAAGTAGAACTAAAGTGGGACTAATAATAATTATACTTCCATCCATCAGTTAAAGTAAATGTAAGCGTGTGTGTAGTTGTTTCTGGTGAAAGGAAGAAATATCTGCTGTTCACTTCATATGTGAATCTGTTTGTTACTGTTTATGGACTGAGTCACTTCTATTAAAGCTCCTCCCATTTTCTGTTAAAGCTCCTCCCATTTTCTGTGAGTAAAGGACTTTCCCCGTTGCCATGGAAACCAGCCTGTAGTTCCACACGCAGACACACAGAGGTGACTGGAGTAAAGTCTGTCTGAATGTTAAACCATGCCTCTGAACTCCTGTGATTTTTGGTAAAAGTGTAAATAATTGTTGAAAACAAAGTTGATGATGAGTGACAGGAGGGTGTGAGGAACAAGTACATGTACTTTTTATGTGTGTACTGTGAAAAATAAGTGAGTTAGAACAATTTCAAAAACACTGAATGAATGGGGTTTTATTTGGTATAACAATGCGAAATCTGTACGACATATCGGAATTATGAGAAAACACGTTGGTGCATCATAGTTACAGCCACGTAAACATTTTTGATTGTTTTTTGTAATGTCAATCCTGACGTCTTTCGAGACCAGGCTGCACATTGTAATGTAAAATTTTGGTCTATTTACAGTGATTCTGGACACATTTTTGTATTAGTCATAATAAGTGGCCCCTCCCACCATCAAACATTCATGCACCAGTGTGAGTGACACTGGAGGGTGAAGTGTCTTTGCCCTGTCTAGAACAGAGCAGGATTAGTACCACCAACCCTTCAGTTATTGGATGACCCGCTCTACCAACTGAGCCATGGCCCCACCCCCAAGTACTAAAGTGGTACTAAAGGGGTAATAAAGGGGTACTAAAGTACTACTAAAGTGGTACTAAAGTGGTACTAAAGTGGTACTAAAGGGGTAATAAAGTGGAACTAAAGTGGAACTAAAGTGGTACTAAAGGGGTAATAAAGTGGAACTAAAGTGGTACTAAAGTGGTACTAAAGGGGTAATAAAGGGGTACTAAAGTGGTACTAAAGTGGTACTAAAGGGGTAATAAAGTGGAACTAAAGTGGTACTAAAGTGGTACTAAAGGGGTAATAAAGGGGTACTAAAGTACTACTAAAGTGGTACTAAAGGGGTAATAAAGTGGAACTAAAGTGGTACTAAAGTGGTACTAAAGGGGTAATAAAGTGGAACTAAAGTGGAACTAAAGGGGTAATAAAGTGGAACTAAAGTGGTACTAAAGTGGTACTAAAGGGGTAATAAAGTGGAACTAAAGTAGTACTAAAGTGGTACTAAAGGGGTAATAAAGTGGAACTAAAGTGGTACTAAAGTGGTACTAAAGGGGTAATAAAGTGGAACTAAAGTAGTACTAAAGTGGTACTAAAGGGGTAATAAAGTGGAACTAAAGTGGTACTAAAGGGGTAATAAAGTGGAACTAAAGTGGTACTAAAGGGGTAATAAAGTGGAACTAAAGTAGTACTAAAGTGGTACTAAAGGGGTAATAAAGTGGAACTAAAGGGGTAATAAAGTGGAACTAAAGTGGAACTAAAGTGGTACTAAAGGGGTAATAAAGTGGAACTAAAGGGGTAATAAAGTGGAACTAAAGTGGTACTAAAGGGGTAATAAAGTGGAACTAAAGTAGTACTAAAGTGGTACTAAAGGGGTAATAAAGTGGAACTAAAGGGGTAATAAAGTGGAACTAAAGTGGTACTAAAGGGGTAATAAAGTGGAACTAAAGTAGTACTAAAGTGGTACTAAAGGGGTACTAAAGTGGTACTAAAGGGGTAATAAAGTGGAACTAAAGGGGTAATAAAGTGGAACTAAAGTGGAACTAAAGTGGTACTAAAGGGGTAATAAAGTGGAACTAAAGTGGTACTAAAGTGGTACTAAAGGGGTAATAAAGGGGTACTAAAGTGGTACTAAAGTGGTACTAAAGGGGTAATAAAGTGGAACTAAAGTGGTACTAAAGTGGTACTAAAGGGGTAATAAAGGGGTACTAAAGTACTACTAAAGTGGTACTAAAGGGGTAATAAAGTGGAACTAAAGTGGTACTAAAGTGGTACTAAAGGGGTAATAAAGTGGAACTAAAGTGGAACTAAAGGGGTAATAAAGTGGAACTAAAGTGGTACTAAAGTGGTACTAAAGGGGTAATAAAGTGGAACTAAAGTAGTACTAAAGTGGTACTAAAGGGGTAATAAAGTGGAACTAAAGTGGTACTAAAGTGGTACTAAAGGGGTAATAAAGTGGAACTAAAGTAGTACTAAAGTGGTACTAAAGGGGTAATAAAGTGGAACTAAAGTGGTACTAAAGTGGTACTAAAGGGGTAATAAAGTGGAACTAAAGTGGTACTAAAGGGGTAATAAAGTGGAACTAAAGTAGTACTAAAGTAGTACTAAAGGGGTAATAAAGTGGAACTAAAGTGGTACTAAAGTGGTACTAAAGTGGTACTAAAGTAGTACTAAAGTGGTACTAAAGTGGTACTAAAGGGGTAATAAAGTGGAACTAAAGTGGAACTAAAGTGGTACTAAAGTGGTACCAAAGAGGTACTAAAGTGGGACTAAAGGGGTAATAAAGTGGAACTAAAGTGGTACTAAAGTGGAACTAAAGTGGTACTAAAGGGGTAATAAAGTGGAACTAAAGTGGTACTAAAGTGGTACTAAAGGGGTAATAAAGTGGAACTAAAGTGGAACTAAAGTGGTACTAAAGTGGTACCAAAGAGGTACTAAAGTGGGACTAAAGTGGTACTAAAGTGGTACTAAAGGGGTAATAAAGTGGAACTAAAGTGGAACTAAAGTGGTACTAAAGGGGTAATAAAGTAGTACTAAAGTGGTACTAAAGTGGTACTAAAGTGGTACTAAAGGGGTAATAAAGTGGAACTAAAGTGGAACTAAAGTGGTACTAAAGGGGTAATAAAGTGGTACTAAAGTGGGACTAAAGTGGGACTAGACTGATACTAAAGTGGGATTAAAGTGGTACTAAACAGGTACTAACCCCAAAGTCGAAGCAGTTGAAGGAGGAGTGGAAGTAGTTTCTTGCTCCAAGGCCGTACATTTTTAATGACATTTCACTCAAGAACAAACCAAGGAAGACGAACTCTGCAGTATCTGGAAAGAAGAAGATACTGTTAGCCACGTTTTGGTCCTGGTTCTGGTTCTGGTTCTGGTTCTGGTTCTGGTTCTGGTACTCACACAGTGCAGTAGTTAACCACTCAGGCTGGTCGTAGTGGACGATAGCGACGCACATCGTATTCAAACCGACCAAACACAGAACGATCCAGTAGAAACTCTGAGCTTTAACCATTCGACGAATGAAGAAACGAATCCTCTTTTCTTTACGACGAAAATATGTGGAACTGTCCAGTTTAGCGCTCTTTACCGACGAACGTCCGAAGGGAGAGCCAGGAGGAGCTAGGATAAAACAAACAATGAAACATACAAATAAACAATAAGACAAAAAATAAAAGATAAGAAAAAACAAAACGTAAGACAAACAAATAAACAATAAGGCAAACAATAATAAAAATAAAATAAAACAAAAAACAAAAAGACAAACAGTAAGGCAAATAAATAATGAGACCAACAAACAATAATACAAACAATAAAACAAATACATAAACAATAACACAAACAAACAAACAAACAAAAAACAAATAAACAACAAGACATACAATAAGGCAAACAAACAATGAAAAAAATAATACAAAGTCTGGTTCTAAAAAACTTCAAATGTATCCTATGATACAAGTCTATTATTGCTCTGGAAAAGATTTAAATCAAATACTAGATGAAGTTCAAAGTAAAAGACTGGTTCCATATGAATAAATTATCATTAAACCTCAGTAAAAACAAATACATCATTTTTTGGAAAAAAGTTAAATAATAAACAAGTCAGACTAGGAAGACAAGGAAAGTGAAATTGAAAGTGTCTGTAATAAATGTTTAAATATTATAATTGATAAACATCTAAACTGGAAGAGTCATGTGACTTATCTTAAAAATAACTAAAAGCATTGGTTTAATAAACAAAACTAAAATCCTTGTGGATCAGAACTCTCTCTACATACTGTATCATTCTCTTCTTCTTCATATTTAAACTACTGTGCAGAAATATGGGTCAATAACTATTAAATATTAATTCTATATTTTTACTCCAAAAATAAAGACATATGAATTGTTACTCAAACACAACAACTCCCTTATTTATGAAATGAAATGCTTTAAAAATACATGATGTTGTGGACGTTAACACTCTTATTATATTTTATAAAGATCATGACCACATACTTTCTACAGTTTACAACTGATGTTTCAGATGAAGTAGTGATTAGAACTTAACTGACATTTAGAGGAAAATAAAGAGTAGAAGTCAGTGTGTCTGTGTTAGAGGGAACATCTGTGGAATCATCTGGATCATCTTATATTTGTGTTTTCAAAAGGATGAATAAAAAAAAGTATAATAACAACATATAGAATATTATGTGAGTAGGTGAATATATGGTTATAAGGTAGAAGGAGTTTTATATGATAATAAAACTGTCATGGTTCAGATATATCTATATATCTATGGATCATATCTATTAATTATTGTTTATGTAACTGTTTTTGTGGTGAAAGTGAATGTACTTTTACCACAAACTAATACTTTACCAAATACTAGTACTTTAGTTAATATCAGATTATATGAAGTGAAATGTAAATAATGTTTATATAAATGGTTATGGATGTTTTTATGGTAATGATAAAAAAGACAAAGTATATTTTGTGTTAACGCAGTATATTTGAATTTTACTTTGTAAAAAGGGGGTGGAGTTTATACGTTTTACTTCTTCACACTCCTTTTCGAGTACAAGAAAAAAGAAAAGTTGAATATTTCATTGTTGTTTTGATGATTATTGTGCTCGAAATAAAACTGAACTGAACTAAAAAAGAACTGAACTGAACAAACAATGAAACAAACAAATAAACAATAATACAAACAAATAAAAATAAAACAAACAAACAATATGACAAACAATGAGACAAAAACAACAAGACACAAAACAAAAAATAAACAATCACACAAACAATAATACAAATAAATAAATATTCAGACAAAACATAAGACAAACAAACAAACAAACAAACAAACAAACAAACAAACAAACAAAAAGACAGGCAATAAGACAAAGAACTAAACAATAAGAAAAAAACAAATAATAAGACAAACAAACAATAATAAGACAAGCAAACAATAAGAAAAACAAACAAACAATAAGACAAATAAACAAGACAAACAAACAAATCAATCAAACAAATAAAAAATAAGAAAAACAGATAATCAAAATAAACAAAATAATGAACAAATAAACAATCAGACAAACAAACATTAATACAAACAAATAAAAAATAAAACAAACAAACAATAAAACCAACAAATAATAAGCCAAACAAACAATAAGACAAACAATGAGACATAAAAATAACCAATAAGTAGTTCTGGTTTTAGTTCTAGTTCTAGTTCAGATTCTAGTTCTAGTTCTAATTTTGCTTCTGGTTTCAGTTCTGATTCTAGTTCTAGGTTAAGTTCTGGTTGTAGGTCTAGTTCTGGTTGTGGTTTCAGTTGTAATTGTGGTTCTAGTTCTGGTTCCAGTTCTGGTTGTGGTTTCAGTTCTACTTCTGGTTCTAGTTCTGGATTCAGTAGTAGTTCTGGTTGGGGTTCTAGTTCTAGTTCGGGTTTCAATTCTAGTTCTATTTTTGGTTCTATTTCTAGTTCTGGTTCTGGTTCTAGTTCTGATTTAGTGCTCGTTCTAGTTCTGGTTCTAATTTTAGTTCTAGCTCTATTACTAGTTCTGGTTCTGGTTCTAGTTCTGATTTAGTGCTCGTTCTAGTTCTGGTTCTAATTTTAGTTCTAGCTCTATTACTAGTTCTGGTTCTAGATCTAGTTCTGGTTCTACTTCTAGTTCTAGTTATGGTGTTAGTTCTAGTTCTAGTTCTGGTGCTAGTTCTAGCTCTAGTTCTAGTTATGGTTCTAGTTCTAGTTCTGGTTTTAGTTCTGGTCCTACTTCTATTTCTGTTTCTAGTTCTGGTTTCAGTTCTATGTCTAGTTCTGATGGTGGTTCTAGTTCTAATTTTGTTTTCAGTTTTAGTTCTAGTTTCAGTTGTCGTTCTAGTTCTAGTTCTGGTGGTGGTTCTAGTTCTAGTTCCGGTTTCACTTTTAGTTGTGGTTCTGGTTCTAGTTCTACTATTAATTCTGGCTTCAGTTCTAGTTCTGGTTCTGTTCTAGTTCTGCTGGTGGTTCTAGTTCTGGTTTCAATTCTGGT
>CM035794.1:811840-844340 GCA_020466265.1 Siphamia tubifer | reverse complement strand
AGATCAGCTGCAGGTGGTTCTGGGAGGAGGTTCTGGACCAGTAGCCAGATCTGCAGCCAGGTACATCCTGTTGTGTCACAACCTGAGAGACAGTGGGTGAAGCTACAGGGTGTTATGACACCGTTATTGATCATATTGATCATACTGACCATGGTGAGGAATGTACGTGTGTGTATAAATATAGATACTCAACACACAACGACACATTTCCTCACCGGTCTACAAAGTTGTTTTCTATTTCTATTTTTATCTGTATTCTATTTTGCTTGTTATTTATATAATTATTAATACTTTTTAATTTTATATTGTCTATATTCTGTGATATTTGTTTTTGTGTTCTCTGCACTTTGCCAATATTAATGTAAACATTTTTCATGCCAATAAAGCACCTTTTGATTTGATTTGATTTGAGAAACAGAGAGAGAGACAGAGAGAGAGAGAGAAACAGAGAGAGCGAGACAGACAGAGAGAGACAGAGAGAGAGAAACAGAGAGAGACAGAGAGACAGAAACAGAGAGAGAGAGACAGACAGAGAGAGAGAGACAGACAGAGAGAGACAGAGAGAGAGAGAGAGACAGAGAGAGAGAGACAGACAGAGAGAGACAGAGAGAGAGAAACAGAGAGAGAAACAGACAGAGAGAGAGAGAAACAGAGAGAGAGAGAGAGACAGAGAGAGAGAAACAGAGAGAGAGAGACAGAGAGAGAGAGACAGAGAGAGAGAAACAGAGAGAGACAGAGAGAGAGAAACAGAGAGAGAGACAGAGAGAGAGACAGACAGAGAGAGAAACAGAGAGAGACAGAGAGAGAGACAGAGAGAGAGAGACAGACACAGAGAGAGAGAAACAGAGAGAAAGAGACAGAGAGAGAGAGATAGACAGAGAGAGACAGAGAGAGAGAGACAGAGAGAGAGAAACAGAGAGAGCGAGACAGACAGAGAGAGACACAGAGAGAGAAACAGAGAGAGACAGAGAGACAGAAACAGAGAGAGAGAGACAGACAGAGAGAGAGAGACAGACAGAGAGAGACAGAGAGAGAGAGAGAGACAGAGAGAGAGAGACAGACAGAGAGAGACAGAGAGAGAGAAACAGAGAGAGAAACAGACAGAGAGAGAGAGAAACAGAGAGAGAGAGAGAGAGACAGAGAGAGAGAAACAGAGAGAGAGAGACAGAGAGAGAGAGACAGAGAGAGAGAAACAGAGAGAAACAGAGAGAGAGAAACAGAGAGAGAGACAGAGAGAGAGACAGACAGAGAGAGAAACAGAGAGAGACAGAGAGAGAGACAGAGAGAGAGAGAGAGACAGACACAGAGAGAGAGAAACAGAGAGAAAGAGAGAGAGAGAGAGAGATAGACAGAGAGAGACAGAGAGAGAGAGACAGAGAGAGAGAAACAGAGAGAAAGAGACAGACAGAGAGAGAACAGAGTAACTCCCCCAAGAACTGACATGAGCAAATAAAGTTTGACCAAATACCAAAGTCTCAGACATCACACCCTCTTTATCTCTGGCGACTTTAATCATGCATCTCTGTCCTCTACTCTCCCAACCTTCACACAATATGTGGAATGACAATAAAACACTGAATTTAATGTATCTCAACACCAAGGACGCATACACCTCTTCGCCCCTCCCCCACTGGGCCGTTCAACCCCCAAGAGGAGCTGGTCTGAGGAGACCAGTATGGTACTGAGGGACTAGGATGTGAACCCCATGGGGAGGATACTGACAGGACCTGCATCACAGACTATATCAACTTGTGTGTGGAAAGTAATGTTCCCACCAGGAAGGTTCGGTGTTTCACCCAACAATAAACCCTGGCTGACCCCTGAGCTAAAGTCCCTCCTAAATGAAAAAAAAGAGGACTTTTTAATCTGGGGACAAGGAGGAGCTGAGGAGAGTCCAGAAGGAACTGAAAAAGGGGAAGCTGGAGGAGCGCTTCAAGGGGAGCAACGCCAGAGAACTCTGGAGAGGCCTTAAAACCATCCACACTAAGGACAGTGGGAGGGGCCCTTAAACAGGGGGTCAGGACTGGGCAAATGAGTAGAATTCTTTCTTCAACAGGTTTGACTCCCCCCCCCATCCTCTCCGACTCTCCATTGGTCTGGATAACGCCATCATCTACCTGCTGCACCGGTCACTTTCACACCTGGAGGGTACTGGGAATACTCTGAGACTCATGTTTTTCAACTTTTCCAGTGCCTTCAACACTATCCAGCCATCACTGCTCAGGACGAAGTGTGAGGGAGCCAGAGTCGACTGCCACCTAGCTGTCTGGACCACCAACTACCTCACCAATAGACCGCAGTACGTGAGGCTCCGCGACTGGGAGTCCGATGTGGCAGTCTGCAGCACTGGGGCAGCGCAGGGCACAGTGCTGTCACCCTTCCTCTTCACGCTCTACACAGCTGACTTCAGATACAACTCGGACAGCTGCCACCTCCAGAAGTTCTCCGATGACACGGCCATAGTTTGTTGTGTGTCTGAGGGGAACGATCGGGAGTACAGGGAGGTCATCGCCAACTTTGTCACCTGGTGCGAACTGAACCATCTGCGCATCAACGCCAGCAAGACAAAGGAGGTGGTGATCGACCTGAGCAGGAAAGCTCCTCCCACTGCACCTGTGAACATCCAGGGTTTGGACATTGAGATGGTGGAGGACTTTTAAGGACTATAAACTGGACTGGTCAAAAACACAGATGCCCTGTACAGGAAGGGCCAAAGCCGCCTCCATCTAGTGAGGAGACTGAGGTCCTCTAGAGAGTGCAGGACACTGGTCAGGACTTTTTATGACTCAGTGGTGGCATCAGCGATACTTTACGTCGTGGTCTGGGACTGTGGACGCCCAGAGAGGGACAGGAAGACACTGGACAAACTGGTCAGAAGGGCTGCTCACTCCTGGACTGTTCTCTGGACTCCATTGAGGTGATGGGGGAGAGGAGGATGTTAGCCAAGCTGACATCAATCAGGGACACCCCCTACCACCCCCTACCCCAGACTGTGGTGGGCCTAAGCAGCTCCTTCAGCAGCAGACTGTTCCACCCACAGTGTAAAAAGGAACGTTAGCGCAGGTCATTCCTACCGACTGCTGTCAGACTGTACAACATTCACCACTACAAAGTAGCACAATAACAAATACTATTGACACCACTTGACAATACTACCTCTGATACTACATTATATGCAATTTATATATATATATATATATATATATATATATATATATATATATATATATATATATGATTAAAATATTTAATCGTGATTAATCGCAAATTAATCCCATATTGTAATACTTTTTTCAACATGACAATAGACAAATGTTTGCTTTATGTAAAAACATGTTTATTTATTTCTATAATGACAAATGCTCTCAGTTCCAGTAACTAACATATGTAAAGAATGAACCTCAATGCACTGCATAGAAATTAGCATCACATTCAAAACAAACAGGGTGATGCACAAAATAACTTATAAAGTGTGCATGAGTGTTCTAGAACATGAGTCCAATGACAGTGCAGTTAGCCTGTACCCTATAAACAGATGTTTGGTTCTGTTCAGCAGAGGCTCAACAACACAGCCTCCAGTTCTGCTCTTTTTTAACAGAACAAATTATTACCGTTATCAAATGGGCTGTTGGAGACAAATGCTGAAGCTACTGGAGGAAATATATGGAAAGACAAAGTGTTCACATAGGCACGTGTTCCCTTTATTATATCACGCATTACAGAACGCGTTCTAGCACGCATTCTATAACGTGTGCCATTGTGCGTCTGTCTGAAGGAGACACCGCCCAGGTGGGGGGAGAGGAACATTCTTTTATATATATATATATATATATATATATATATATATATATATATATATATATATATACTGTTATTCTTATTTATCTTCACATAGTTTAATTCTTTCCGTATATATTTTTCACTCTTGTATATTTCGTATAGTGTACATAGCAGATAGTGTTTTTTCTTTTCCCCAATTTCTCTTTGTGTACATATATTATTATTTATCTATATGTTTCTTCTCTTTGCTGTCCCTCTATTCCTCTATATCGCTGGCTACTGTAACATGTACATTTCCCTGTTGTGGGTAGTCTATCTTATCTTATCTTATCTTATCAAAATTTAAAAGAAACCAAATAAAAGAGAAAACCACAGGATCCAGTTTCTACTGTGAAAATGATTGACAAGACTAACATCATTATAATTAGCATTATTATTAGCATGAGCATTACTATTTGCATTATTATTAACATTATTATTAGCATTAGCATTATTATTTGCATTATTATTAGCATTAGAATTATTATTAGCATTAGCATCATTTTAGCATTATTATTGGCATTACCATTATTAATAGCATCAGCATTATATTATTAGTGTTCGCATTAGCATTTCGCTGTATTATTAGCATTGGCATTATTATTATTAGAATTGAAAATGATTGACAAGACTAACATCATTATAATTAGTATTACTATTAACATTATTATTATTAGCATTAGCATTAGCATTGTTAGCATAATTATTAGCATTATTGTTAGGATTAGCATTATTGTTATTGTAAACTGAAGCTCAGTTCACATTGATGTTTAAACTTATTAAACACTAGTTGCCTGTGCTTGGCTCCGCCCTCCTGTGCTTGGGTAGGCAGAGCCTGTTTTCACCTGGCAGGTTCTGCTTCCTCTTGTACCAGGCTCCGTCCAGCGGCGACTTCTCCTCTGCGATCTCCTCCTCCTCCTCCAGCAGCACCTCCTCTGCAGCAAGGCACAAGAACAACAAAATGGGCGGGACTTTTCTAACACTTTTTTTCTATTGTTACATTTTTGTTCTTTTTCTAGTTTTTCTATTTTCTCTTGTTTCTTTTTCTCAATTTTTTCTTCTTTTCCTACTTGTGAATCAGTTTTAACTAGTTTTATTAGTTCTAACCAGTTTCACTAGTTCTAACTAATTTAACTGACTCTAACCAGTTTAACTAGTTCTAATGAGTTTTACTAGTACTAAACAAATTAACTAGTTGTAATGACTAACTAGTTCTAACCATGTTTAATAGTTTAAACTAGGTTAACTAGTTCACACCAGGTTTACTAGTTCTACCGAGTTTTACTAGTTCAAACTAAAATAACTAGTTCTAACCAGTTTAAAGAGTTCTAACAAATTTTACTAACCCTAAACAGTTTAACTAGTTGTAACCACTTTAACCAGAGCTAAGAAGTTCAACTAGTTAAAGAGATTCTGCCCCTAATTATTAACACTGTCCTAAATATAATCAACACTTCATTAATTACTGGATATGTGCCACAGTCATTTAAATATGCTGTTATTAAACCAATTCTGAAAAAGCCTACCCTAGATCCTGACATTTTAGCCAATTATAGGCCTATATCTAATTTGCCCTTCCTGTCAAAGGTTTTAGAACGAGTAATAGTTAAACAGCTGTGCCAATTCCTGCAGGATAATAGTTTATTTGAACAGTTTCAGTCTGGCTTTCGTGCCCATCATAGCACTGAAACAGCGTTAGTTAAAGTTACTAATGACTTGTTATTAGCCGCTGACATGGGATTAATATGGGTCCTGGTGTTATTAGACCTTAGTGCAGCCTTTGACACCATTGACCACAGTATCTTAGTGCACAGATTAGAATGTGATATAGGTATTAGAGGAGCAGCCCTCTGCTGCTTTAAATCATATTTATCTGATCGCTACCAATTTGTTCACGTTAATCAACAATCATCGCAGTCCTCTAGAGTTAATTATGGCGTGCCCCAAGGGTCAGTCCTTGGGCCTATTTTGTTTACACTATATATGCTCCCTTTAGGTAACATCATTACAAATCATGGCATTAATTTTCATTGTTATGCAGATGACACACAGCTATATTTATTGATTAAACCTGATCAGTCCAGACAAATAGATAAACTAAGTACATGTGTCCAAGACATAAAGACTTGGATGAGTGCCAATTATCTTTTATTGAACCCTGAAAAAACTGAAGTCGTTATAATTGGTCCTAAAAATGCCACAGACTCCCTAACTGACCAGATAGTTACTGTAGACAACTTAAGTGGAACACCCAGTGCCACAGTTAAACATTTAGGAGTTTTATTTGATCCACATCTTTCATTCAAAGGGTCAGGGGTCAGAGGTCAGGGCACATTAACCAAACATGTAGAACAGCCTTCTTTCACCTGCGCAACATTAGCCAAAATTAGGAATATTCTGTCTAAAACGACTGCAGAAAAATTAATTCATGCATTTGTTACATCACGATTAGATTATTGTAACTCCTTACTTGTAGCGTGTCCTAAATATTCCCTAAAAAGCTTCAACTGGTTCAAAATGCAGCAGCAAGATTATTAACAGGATCAAATAGAAGAGAACACATCACCCCTGTGCTCCAAACCCTGACCCCTGACCCCTAACCCTATCACCCCTGTGCTCCAAACCCCGACCCCTGACCCCTAACCCTATCACCCCTGTGCTCCAAACCCTGACCCCTGACCCCTAACCCTATCACCCCTGTGCTCCAAACCCTTCACTGGCTACCAGTTGAGTTTAGAATTAAATTTAAAATCCTCCTCCTTACATATAAAACCATTAATGGTATGGGTTAGGGGTCAGGGGTCAGGGGTTAATGGTATGGGCCCCTCTTATCTTAAATATGGTCTGGTTCCGTACCAGCCCAATAGAACCCTTCGTTCTCAGAATGCAGGTTTATTGAAAGTTCCTAGGGTTTGTAAAAGTACAGTAGGAGCTAGAGCCTTTAGTTACCATGGTTACTGTCTGATGGAGCTAGAGCCTTTAGTTACCATGGTTACTGTCTGATGGAGCTAGAGCCTTTAGTTACCATGGTTACTGTCTGATGGAGCTAGAGCCTTTAGTTACCATGGTTACTGTCTGATGGAGCTAGAGCCTTTAGTTACCATAGTTACTGTCTGATGGAATCATCTTCCCTTTAATATTAAAGACGCAGAAACAGTCTCTACATTTAAAATCAGGCTGAAAACATTCCTGTTTGAGAAAGCCTATGATCAGGTTAGTTAAAAATGATGTGACTCATATATCATGTATACATGATGTATGAGTCACAGTTCAGTCTAGGCTGCCCTAGGAGTTAGAATGCTGGGGGAAGTACAGACACTGAGTTCTTTCTTCTCTTTCTCTCTCACATCTGTTTCTGTCATTTTTATAACCTATCTTTCATACCAAGTCTGTTCATGACTAGTCACCTGGTGTCCCCCCCCCCCCCCCCCTGGGGGGAGTGGTGGTTTTCCTGACAGTGTCTGCGTGGGAGCCATGGACGACAGGATCTGCAGTGTCTCGCCTGTGCTGACCTGTGACCCCGGACCACCGCCCCTGCCTGTCTGGACCAGCCCCCCTCCTTCATTTATAAATGGACGTTCATCTATAGTCTGTCCGTCCATGGGAGTGGATCTGTCCTTCAATGTGGTTCTCCTCAACATTTCTTCTTTTTCCCACTGGGTTTGGAAGTTTTTTCTTGCCGAGAAGGAGGGTCTAAGGACAGGGGGAGGGTCTAAGGACAGGGGGAGGGTCTAAGGACAGGGGATGCCTGGGACTTTTCATGTATTTCTGTAGTTGATTGTGTTTTTGTAAAGCCCTGCGAGACGACTTTGTTGTGATTTAGGGCTTTATAAATAAAATTGAATTGAATTGAATTGTAACTAGTTTAACTATTTCTAACCACTTTCACTAGTTCAAACTAGGTTAACTAGTTCTAACCTGCTTTACAGATCCACTCCAGATATCCAGTCAGTTCTCGTTCGATCTGTTGTTGTCGTCTCAGTTTCAGAAACTCTTGTCTCTTTTCGACACGTTCTCGTTCTTTGGCAAATTCTCTGTAAACAAACAAGATATGGATTTTATATCTTTTACATATATATATATATATATATATATATATATATATATATATATATATATATATATATATATATATATATATATATATATATATGAGCATCAGATGCGGCATTTACCAAGGAGATGCTCTGTCCCCCCTGCTGTTCTGCATAGGCCTAAACCCCCTCAGCCAGATCATCTCAAAGAGTGGCTTCGGATACCAGTTCCGAAGTGGAACATCCATCAACCACCTCCTCTACATGGATGACATCAAGCTGTATGCCAAGAATGAGCGTGACATTGATTCCCTAATTCACCTCACCTGGATCTACAGCAAAGACATTGGGATGTCATTTGGACTAGATAAATGTGGGCGGATGATATCTAGAAGAGGAAAGGTGATCACAACTGAAGGGGTTGACCTACCTGAAGGGAATATCACAGATGTGCAGGAAAGTTACAAATACCTAGGGATCCCACAGACAAATGGTAATCATGAGGAGGCAGCTGGGAAGTCAGCCACAGCCAAATACCTACAGAGGGTAAGACAGGTCCTGAAAAGTCAGCTGAACGGCAAAAATAAGATCCAGGCCATTAACACCTATGCCCTGCCAGTAATCAGATACCCAGCTGGGATAATATCCTGGACACTGGAAGAGATACAAGCCACTGATATCAAGACAAGGAAACTCCTTACCATGCATGGAGGGTTCCACCCCAAGTCCAGTGTCCTGAGGCTGTACACTAAGAGAAAGGAAGGGGGCCGAGGACTAGTAAGTGTCAGAACTACTGTCCAGGAGGAAACGGTGAACCTCCAGGAATACATCAAGAAGATGGCCCCCAATGACCAACTGCTAAGTGAATGCCTCAGGCAACAAAAGCCCAGTAAGGTCGAGGAACCAGAGGGGCTATCATGGAAGGACAAACCCTTGCATGGCGTGTACCATCGGCAAATTGAGGAAGTGGCTGATATGGAAAAGACATACCAGTGTCTGGAAAAGGCTGGACTAAAGGACAGCACAGAGACACTACTCATGGCTGCACAAGAACAAGCCCTGAACACCAGAGCAATAGAGGCTGGGGTCTACCACATCAGACAGGACCCCAGGTGTAGGCTGTGTAGAGAAGCCCCTGAAACAGTCCAGCACATCACAGCAGGGTGTAAGATGGTGGCAGGTAAGGCATACATGGAGAGGCATAACCAGGTAGAGGACATACTGTACAGGAACATCTGTAAAGAGTATGGACTGGAGGTCCCAGGGTCAAGATGGGAGAACCCCCCAAAGGTGACAGGGAACAAACAGGCCAAGATCCTGTGGGACTTCCAGATCCAGACTGACAAGATGGTGATGGCCAATCAGCCTGACATAGTGGTGGTGGATAAACATGAGAAGACAGTGGTGGTGATAGATGTAGCAGTCCCCAGTGATAGCAACATGAGAAAGAAAGAACATGAGAAGAGAAGAGAAATACCAAGGGCTGAAAGAGGAGTTAGAGAAAATGTGGAGTGTGAAGGCAACAGTGGTACCAGTAGTGATGGGGGCACTAGGGGCAGTGACCCCCAAGCTGGGAGAATGTCTCCAGCAGATACCAGGAACAACATCAGAGATCTCTGTACAAAAGAACGCATTGCTAGGAACAGCTAAGATCCTGCGCAGAACCCTCAGGCTCCCAGACCTCTGGTAGAGGACCTGAGTCTGAAGGAGACACCGCCCAGGCATGCTTTAGGACTGTGCTCCCCAAATGTGTTAAATAGCCGACTGTGCGACAAGAGGGGATAAAATATTAGACCAGGTTTATAGTAATATCGAACAGAGGCCCCACCTCCCTCCCCATCTGGCCAGATCTGATCATCTTTGCCTGTCCCTCACCCCCTCATACACCCCCCTGCGAAGGAAAAGAAAGCCTGCACCAACATTAAACAAACAAACCTCAACAGCACGGCCAGGGCTGACCTGAAGAGAGGCATTAGGGCTGCAAAGACAACCTATCAGAAGAGGACAGACGACCACTTCACTGAAATTACTCAAAGTGGATGTGGCACGGACTACAGCACATTTCCAACTTCAGCGGAATCTCAACCACTTCTTTGCCCGCTTTGATGCTGGAAGGACCCCAGCAGTCACATCACACCCACTGGCACCGAGCAAACGGACACATAAACTTCAGGAGCACCAAGTGAGACATGTGCTGAACACAGTAAACCCCAGGAAGGCAGCGAGTCCAGACGGAATACCAGGAACGGTACGCAGGGTGTGACCAGCTCTCTGGGGTTCTCACCAAACCTTTTAACCAGTCCCTGTCACAGGCCACCATCCCACGCCGCCTCAAAAACTCCACCATCATCCCCATCCCCAAGAAGTAAGCAGCGACGAGCCTCAATTACTACAGGCCTGTTGCACTTACGCCTGTGGTCATGAAGTGTTTCCGCAGGCTGGTGTCCCAGCATATCAAGAGTTCTCTACCCCCCCACTGGGCCCCCATCAGTTTGCCTACAGGGTAAACTGCTCCACTGATGACGCCATAAACACAGCCCTCCACACCGCACTGTGCCATCTGGAGCATCAGGGGAGCTACGCTACAATGCTCTTCCTGGATTTCAGCTCCACCTTTCACACTATGATCCCGGACATCCTAGTGGAGAAGCTTTCTCACCTGGGCCTCTCCTCCTCCTTCTGTCACTGGATCATGGACTTCCTCTCACACCGCTTACAGTCTGTGAAACTCAGCCACCACGTCTCTTCCACCCTAACAATGAGCACTGGCTCCCCCCAAGGACGCGTATTCAGCCCTCAGCTCTACACACTCTACACCTCCAACTGTTCACCAACCGACGGTTCCAATAACATCATCAAGTTCACTGACAACACTACCTTGGTCAGCCTCATCTCAGAGGGGGATGAGCCAGCGTACAGAGATGAGAAACTGTCAGTATGGTGCTCAAGGAGCAATCTCAAAATTAACACCAAAAAAACTAAGGAAATGATTCTTGATTTCAGGAGGAGTGGAATAGGGCCAGCACCTATCACCATTGATGGGGACTGGGTGGAGAGAGTACACTCCTTCAGATTCCTGGGTGTGCACATCTCCGATGACCTCTCCTGGACGGTCAACACCAGAGCTGTGGTGGGGAAGGCTCAGTAGCGGCTCCATTTCCTGAGAGTTCTCAGGAAAAATAACCTGTAGCAGGGGCTGCTGGTGGCCTTCTACAGAGCCTCACATTCAGCATCAGGGTGTAGTATGCCTAACCCTACAGGGGGTCATCAATACAGCCCAGAAAATGACTGGCTGCTCCCTGCCCAGCCTGGAGCACTACTGCAGCAGAGCTAATGTGTTGTAAATAGTGCGTTGTAAATAGTGTGGTGTAAATAATGTGATGTAAATAGCGTGTTGAAAATAATGTGTTGTAAATAGTGTGTTTTAAATAGTGTGTTGTAAATGGCTTGTGTTATAAATAGTGGTTGTTGTAAATAACGTGTTGTAAATAACGTGTTGTAAATAGCGTGTTGTAAATAGCATGTTTTAAATGATGTTTTGTAAACAGTGTGTTTTAAATAGCGTGATGTAAAAAGCGTGTTGTAAATAGTGCCGTAATTAGAGTCTTGTAAATAGTGTTTGTTGTCAATAACGTGTTGTATATAGTGTGTTGTAAATAGCGTATGTTGAAAATAACGTGTTGTAAATAGCGTGTTATAAATAACGTGTTGTAAATAGCATGTTGGCCATAATGTGTTGTAAATAGTGTGTGTTGTCAATAGCGTGTTATAAATAATGTGTTATAAATAACATGTTGTAAATAGCATGTTATAAATAGTGTGTTATAAATAGTGTGTTATAAATAGCGTGTTATAATAACACGTTATAAATAGCGTGTTGTAAATAACGTGTTATAAATAATGTGTTATAAATAGCATATTGTAAATAGCGTGTTATAAATAACATGTTGTAAATAGCATGTTATAAATAGCGTGTTATAAATAGTGTGTTATAATAACACGTTATAAATAGCGTGTTGTAAATAGCGTGTTATAAATAACGTGTTATAAATAGCATATTGTAAATAACACGTTATAAATAGCGTGTTGTAAATAGCGTGTTATATATAACGCGTTATAAATAGCGCGTTATAAATAGCGCGTTATAAATAACGTGTTATAAATAGCATAATATAACGCGTTATAAATAGCGTGTTGTAAATAACATATTAAAAATAGCAAGTTGTAAATAGCGCGTTATAAAGAACGTGTTATAAATAGCATGTTGTAAATAATGTGTTATAAATAACGTGTTATAAATAGCTGTTGTAAATAGCGTGTTATAAATAACGTGTTATAAATAGCATGTTGTAAATAATGTGTTATAAATAGCTGTTGTAAATAGCGTGTAATAAATAACGTGTTATAAATAGCATGTTGTAAATAGCGTGTAATAAATAACGTGTTATAAATAGCATGTTGTAAATAGCGTGTAATAAATAACGTGTTATAAATAGCATGTTGTAAATAATGTGTTATAAATAACGTGTTATAAATAGCTGTTGTAAATAGCGTGTAATAAATAACGTGTTATAAATAGCATGTTGTAAATAATGTGTTATAAATAGCTGTTGTAAATAGCGTGTTATAAATAACGTGTTATAAATAGCATGTTGTAAATAATGTGTTATAAATAGCTGTTGTAAATAGCGTGTTATAAATAACGTGTTATAAATAGCATGTTGTAAATAATGTGTTATAAATAGCTGTTGTAAATAGCGTGTAATAAATAACGTGTTATAAATAGCATGTTGTAAATAGGGTGTTATAAATAACATGTTATAAATAGGGTGTTGTAAATATCGTACCCTGACAGGACACCCAGCACAAGGTTGAGCATGAAGAAGGATCCGATGATGATGAGGGGGATGAAGTACAGCCAGTTCCAGCTGTTTCCTGCCACGTCATTGGTCTGCTCAGAAAACAAAGAAAAACTAAGGTCAAAGGTCACTAAACTTCACATCCACAGTTGCAGTGAAAACACATGTGACACTTGCTAAGTTTCAATTAGCCTTGGACATTAGCCAACTGTAAATAGTGCTAATAAAACCTGCTAATACAAACAGTTTAAAAAAATACTTTTTTTTAATCTTAGATTATTTTTATATTACAATTGGACTCTTCATCTCATGATTTGCACTGTTTATTTCACAGTTTTGACTTTTTATTCAAGGTTTCAAGGATTCTTCATTGTCATTCCAGAACGTTAAACATGAGATAAAATGAAATTCGTTTCTCCTGGTCCTGGAAAGAAGTCACATGATGCATTCCACCGCATATCTGAAGAAGGAAGTCACCACTGAGCACCCAGTCCAGAGTGCCTCAGCCTCCTGAGGAGATGGAGGCGCTGGTGTGCCTTCCTGACCAGACAGGAAGTGTTGGTGCTCCAGGTGAGGTCATCTAAGATGTGCCCGCCCAGGTACCTATAGGGGGGAGATGTCTGCCCCTTCTGAAGTCCACGATCATCTCCTTGGTCTTCCTCACATTGATGCAGAGGTTGTTTTCTCTGCACCAACCCGCCTGGTGTTCCACTTCCTGCCTGTAGTCCGACTCGTTGTTCTTGACGATACGTCCAACCACAGCTGACTGTGCAAACTTCACAACCAGAGAGCTCGGATGACTCACTGAACAGTCGTGTGTGAGCAGAGTGAACAGAAGGGGGCTCATCACGCAACCCCGGGGGGAGTCTGTGCTAAGGGTGATAGTGGAGGAGGAGATGTCATGGATGTTGACAGACTGCAGCCTATCTGTTAGGAAGTCCAGGACCCAGTTGCAGAGGGTGGAGCTCAGTCCGAGGTGCGGGGTGAGGGCTACCGGCCAATCGTCATTCAGATCGGTCACTGTGGAAGTTTTGGGGACAGGTAGGGACTGCTGGCTGTCGGAGGGAGGTGTTAAAGCTGTCTGTCAGGACATCCGTCACACAGCTCCTCAGCAGCTGCCCAGAGGTGTCATCTGGACCTGTGGCTTTGAGTGGGTTAATCCTCTAGAGGGTTCTGCTCACCTCTGCTGGGGTCATGCTGAGGAGCACTTGGTGATGGAGTGAGTCTGGTGCTGGGGGAGGTGTTTGGGTCATCAAAGTGTGCGTGAAAAGCGTTTACCCCTCATTACCCCTCACTACCCCTCACTACGCGTCACTACCCCTAACTACCCATCACTACCCCTCACTACCCATGACTACCCCTCACTAACCCTCATTACCCCTCACTACCCCTCACTACCCGTCACTAGCCCTAATTACCAGTCACTACCCGTCATTACCCCTCACTACCCGTGACTACCCCTCACTAACCCTCATTACCCCTCACTACCCGTCACTACCCCTAATTACACCTCACTACCCGTCACCCCTCACTACCCGTCACTACCCCTAATTACACCTCACTACCCGTCACCCCTCATTACCCCTCACTACCCGTCACTACCCCTAATTACACCTCACTACCCCTCACTACCCCTCACTACCCGTCACTACCCCTCACTACCTGTCACTACCCCTCACTACCCCTCATTACCCCTCACTACCCCTTACTACCCGTCACTACCCCTCATTACTTCTCACTTCCCGTCACTACCCCACATTACCCCTCACTACCCGTGACTACCCCTCACTAACCCTCATTACCCCTCACTACCCCAGTTGGAGTAAATATATGTATTTCCAATGTGAAGACGTGGTGGTAAAGTGTGAAGAGCAGAAGGTGACCTATACGACGTCCTGGGGACATGGGCTGTTATTTGTGGACACAGGGTGTGATTCTATAGAACAAACAGCCTGTGGACTGAGCATGTGCAGACTGAGCATGTGCAGACTGAGCATGTGCAGACTGAGCATGTGCAGACTGAGCATGTGCAGAACCATCTGTGCTTTCCTCTACATTGAATTCATATCATGAGGCTGCGACGTGTCCCATAGAAACGTGTCCACGTCCTGTCAAATGTCCTCAGGCGTCCAACACACACACACACACACAGACAAATACACACACACACACAGACAAATACACACACACACACACAGAAAAAGACACACACAGACAAATACACACACACACACACAAACACAAAAAGACAAATACACACACACAGACAAATACACACACACACAGACAAATACACACACACACACACAAACACAAAAAGACAAATACACACACACACAGACAAATACACACACACACACACACAGACAAACACAAAAAGACAAATACACATACACACACACACAAACATACAAAGACAAATACACACACACACAGACAAATACACACACACACAGACAAACACACACACAAACACACACCCTCTATAGTCACTATATAGACCCTCTATAGTTCACTATATAGACCCTCTATAGTTCACTATATAGACCCTCTATAGTTCACTATGTAGACCCTCTATAGTTCACTATGTAGACCCTCTATATTTACTATATAGACCCTCTATAGTTCACTATGTAGACCCTCTATAGTTCACTATGTAGACCCTCTATATTTACTATATAGACCCTCTATAGTTCACTATATAGACCCTCTATATTTACTATATAGACCCTCTATAGTTCACTATGTAGACCCTCTATAGTTCACTATGTAGACCCTCTATATTTACTATATAGACCCTCTATAGTTCACTATGTAGACCCTCTATAGTTCACTATGTAGACCCTCTATATTTACTATATAGACCCTCTATATTTACTATATAGACCCTCTATAGTTCACTATATAGACCCTCTATAGTCACTATATAGACCCTCTATAGTTCACGATGTAGACCCTCTATAGTTCACTATATAGACCCTCTATATTTACTATATAGACCCTCTATAGTTCACTATGTAGACCCTCTATAGTTCACTATGTAGACCCTCTATATTTACTATATAGACCCTCTATATTTACTATATAGACCCTCTATAGTTCACGATGTAGACCCTCTATAGTCACTATATAGACCCTCTATAGTTCACGATGTAGACCCTCTATAGTTCACTATATAGACCCTCTATATTTACTATATAGACCCTCTATAGTTCACTATATAGACCCTCTATAGTTCACTATATAGACCCTCTATAGTTCACTATATAGACCCTCTATAGTTCACTATATAGACCCTCTATAGTTCACTATATAGACCCTCTATAGTTCGCTATATAGACCCTCTATATTTACTATATAGACCCTCTATAGTTCACTATATAGACCCTCTATAGTTCACTATATAGACCCTCTATAGTTCACTATATAGACCCTCTATAGTTCACTATATAGACCCTCTATAGTTCACTATATAGACCCTCTATAGTTCACTATATAGACCCTCTATAGTTCACTATATAGACCCTCTATAGTTCACTATATAGACCCTCTATAGTTCACTATATAGACCCTCTATAGTTCCCTATATAGACCCTCTATAGTTCGCTATATAGACCCTCTATAGTTCGCTATATAGACCCTCTATAGTTCGCTATATAGACCCTCTATAGTCACTACATAGACCCTCTATAGTCACTATATAGACCCTCTATAGTCACTATATAGACCCTCTATAGTTCACTATATAGACCCTCTATAGTTCGCTATATAGACCCTCTATATTTACTATATAGACCCTCTATAGTCACTACATAGACCCTCTATAGTCACTATATAGACCCTCTATAGTTCACTATATAGACCCTCTATAGTTCACTATATAGACCCTCTATAGTTCACTATATAGACCCTCTATAGTTCGCTATATAGACCCTCTATAGTTCGCTATATAGACCCTCTATAGTTCGCTATATAGACCCTCTATAGTTCGCTATATAGACCCTCTATAGTCACTACATAGACCCTCTATAGTCACTATATAGACCCCCTATAGTCACTATATAGACCCTCTATAGTTTGCTATATAGACCCTCTATAGTCACTATATAGACCCTCTATAGTTCACTATATAGACCATCTGTAGTCACTATATAGACCCTCTATAGTCACTATAAAGACCCTCTATAGTCACTATATAGACCCTCTATAGTTTGCTATATAGACCCTCTATAGTTCACTATATAGACCATCTGTAGTCACTATATAGACCCTCTATAGTTCACTATGTAGACCCTCTATAGTTCACTATGTAGACCCTCTATAGTTCGCTATGTAGACCCTCTATAGTTCACTATATAGACCCTCTATAGTCCACTATATAGACCCTCTATAGTTACTATATAGACCCTCTATAGTTCACAATATAGACCCTCTATAGTTACTATATAGACCCTCTATAGTTCACTATGTAGACCCTCTATATTTACTATATAGACCCTCTATAGTTCACTATATAGACCCTCTATAGTTACTATATAGACCCTCTATAGTTCACAATATAGACCCTCTATAGTTACTATATAGACCCTCTATAGTTCACTATATAGACCCTCTATAGTTCACTATATATGGACCAGTCCATTTTGTAGGTGTGTCCAAATCTTCAGGGAACTATTTATAATCACTATTTAGTCAATCAATGTATCCCACAATCCACCGTAAAATGTAGTGGACATCGATGGTCACTAAACAAAGCACTATATCCCATCATGCATTGCATGAATGGAAAAATGGCCGAGATTGGACGTTAATAACAGTTAATAACAGTTAATAACAGTTAATAACAGTTAATAACAGTTAATAACAGTTAATAATAGTTAATAACAGTTAATAACAGTTAATAACAGTTAATAACAGTTAATAACAGTTAATAATAGTTAATAACAGTTAATAACAGTTAATAACAGTTAATAATAGTTAATAATAGTTAATAACAGTTAATAACAGTTAATAACAGTTAATAACAGTTAATAACAGTAAAACAGTCGTGAGCCAATTGGACCTTTTCATTCCATAGACAGTATACAAATTAAAAAGTCTTTTCATTTTGTGAGAGACGACACTGTTAGGTTTTAATTGTTCAACAGTGATGATGTGATTAAACAGAGCTGTAGTAGAGTCTGGAAAGGTTTTAATCTACTTCACTGTGAAGAACACTACATTTATTTACTTATGTAGGGGGTAGTGAGTGAGTTTAGTGTCAGAGGTGAGGGTCAGAGGTCAAACGTACACTGTACAGAACATCCACCCATCCTTCCATAGTGATGCACTGGAACACCGTCAGAACAGCGAACAGGATGTTGTCGAAGTTAGTGATTCCAAAGTTTGGTCCAGTCCAGAATTCTCTGCAGACACTTCCGTTAGGACACAGACGTGCAGGAGGTTCTAGACCACAAGGCCAGTCTGCAGACCGCTCTCCTGGAACACAACAACATCTATATTAACTACTATAACTAGATCAACTATAGCAACAATAAAAACTAGATCAGTGGTAGAGTTCAGACCTCAGTGAAGCAGCACTAGCCTGTGCTAATGCTAATGCTAACACATTAAACTAGATCAGTGGTAGAGTTCAGACCTCAGTGACGCAGCACTAGCCTGTGCTAATGCTAATGCTAACACATTAAACTAGATCAGTGGTAGAGTTCAGACCTCAGTGACGCAGCACCAGTCTGTGCTAATGCTAACGCTAACACATTAAACTAGATCAGTGGTAGAGTTCAGACCTGAGTGAAGCAGCACTAGCCTGTGCTAATGCTAATGCTAACACATTAAACTAGATCAGTGGTAGAGTTCAGACCTCAGTGAAGTAGCACCAGTCTGTGCTAATGCTAACGCTAACACATTAAACTAGATCAGTGGTAGAGTTCAGACCTCAGTGAAGCAGCACCAGTCTGTGCTAATGCTAACGCTAACACATTAAACTAGATCAGTGGTGGAGTTCAGACCTCAGTGACGCAGCACCAGTCTGTGCTAACGCTAAGATGCACAAGTGTTGTCTCATCTTCAGTTTTTCATCCGCTTTTAGACGAGTTTATTCAGGAGGAAATACTTGTTTATACGAAGACGCAACAGTAGGAGAAATATGATTGGATAGTCCTGCCTATGTGGTACTGTGTTAGACCCGCCCACATGTCCTTTTCTATTTCTGACGCCTGTAAATGTCCACCGGTCTCTGTTCAGGTATGTGTGTAATTTCTGTACAATAATAATAATAATAATAATAATAATAATAATGTGAAAGTGTATGTGACGTGAACATATGTGACATAAAGACGCAACGTGAACATGTGCGTTTGTTGACGTTTAGACGTAGACGTGACCCAGCGCACCTTCAATACGTCCCACTGTGGAAGGAAAGACACTTCTGATCAAATATGCTGTGGTATTAACCACAATCGTCCTGGTGTAGACGCAGCCTTAGGTCGCTGAGCCACATCTTTATGGAGGAAACCTCTTATTTTTCCACTGCATGAAGTCATTTTTTTGCAGTGATAAGGTCGTAGAATAGGAAACATTGTTGTAAGCTATTTCAATTTTTGTATAATCTGAAACTCCCAGAATAATAGTAGATGGTTTGGGTTCTATTTGTGTATGAAGTATGTTGGATACTAAATAATAACTATACTTCCATCCATCAGTTGAAGTAAATGTAAGTGTGTGTTTGTCTCTTGTCGCTGGAGTTTTTTCTGGTGAAAGGAAGAAATATCTGTGTTCACTTCATATGTGAATCTGTTTGTGGACTGAATCACTTCTATTAAAGCTTCACCCATTTTATAATAAAGCTCCTCCCATTTTCTGTGAGTAAGGGACTTTTCCCGTTGCCATGGAAACCAGCCTGTAGTTCCACACGCAGACACACAGAGCTGACTGGAGTAATGTATGGCTCAATGTTAAATTCTACCTTCAAACTTCTGCGATTTTTGGGAAAACTAAATAATTGGTGAAATGAGTGACAGGAGGGTCTGAGGAACAAGTAGATATATTTATTTTTCCTGTACTGTGAAAAATAAGTGAGATACAGCAGTTTTAAAACCACTGAACTCACCAAAATGAAGCAGATCTGTTAGTCTGTCAATCATGTTAAAGCCCCGCCCACAGTGTTTGTCAATCATGTTAAAGCTCCTCCCACAGTCTTAATTGTCTGCAGGTGTTTCATAGTGCCAGGAGCACTGTTGCCATGGTGATGAGCAGTGGCGGGAACTTCAAAGGGCAGACTCATAGACAGCTCCACACTCTGTTACATGGAAAAAATAGGTGTGAACATACTGCCGAACTACTGACATTTTTGGTAAAAGTGTAAATAATTGGTGAAAACAAAGTTGATGATGAGTGACAGGAGGGTGTGAGGAATAAGTACATGTACTTTTTATGTGTGTACTGTGAAAAATAAGTGAGTTAGAACAATTTGAAAAACACTGAACTCAACATGAGACAGAAATGATTTTTCCAATAGAAGTCTATTGACAGAAATCCCTGACATCATCCCAAACAGGTTCCTGTCATTTCACTTTAAAAAGAGCTAGATCTTCAAACCCTGGTTTGTTTGAATTCTCACAACCATGGCAACATTTGTGGAAAAGATTGTTTGTCTACTATTTATGGTTTTGCCGTGAGGACGAGTTATTGAGACATTTTTCAGCTTAATTTTTTCTTCTCTCGTGCTCTAGCGATGACATCACCCACTGATAAAAAGTCAGATTTTGGTCTTTTCAGGGTGGATTTACTGAGTTCTCTATCGACAACCGTAAATCACACCCTCATGACAATCACATCCTAAAGACACCACAAAAATGACTGTGTTTGAAAGTTTAAATGAAGTCTGTGCCACAAAGTATGAAGAAGCAGGAGTGTTGGAAAAAAAAGGTCATTTTTATGTCAGTTACATTAAGAATGAATGGAGTTTTATTTGGTTTAATAATGCGAAATCTGTACGATATATCTCTATGTTATTTATCACTATGCACTTTAGGGGCTGCACTTTTCAATTTCATTGTTCTGTGAACAATGACAATAAAGACAATATAAGAATAAAGAAATAAAGAATACCCTCTGGGCCAATCTGAAGAATTTTTCCTATTTACTGCGAGGCATGACGATGTATCGTTTGGGAGTCATAGCCACATAAACGTGGACCAATTTATTTCCGATGGACGTTTTTGACATTTTTTTTTTTACATTTTATATGAAACCCATGAATCACAATGCCAATCCTGATAGATTCTACATATTTCAAGACCATGCCGCACATCTTAGCTTAATTTTTTTTGTCTATTCACAGAATTACAGGCCGCATTTTTCCCCAAAGTTTTTTGTGTAATAAAACATCATAAATATACCTGCGGGGAACTATCGAACCAAAATGTGTTAACCTTGGAACATAGAGCAACAGTGTGCAGCAATGTGTTTTCTGCTCTTAGGCATCTGTTACATAGTAGATATTTCAGGGAATATTCTATGCAACATCTCTTTGGAATAGCGATGAATGTGTTCCAGGCTGAGGGTCCAAGAAGTTAACAGGGTGGTGCAGTAGTTAACAGGGTGGTGCAGTAGTTAACAGGGTGGTGCAGTGGTTAACAGGGTGGTGCAGTAGTTAACAGGGTGGTGCAGTAGTTAACAGGGTGGTGCAGTAGTTAACAGGGTGGTGCAGTGGTTAACAGGGTGGTGCAGTAGTTAACAGGGTGGTGCAGTAGTTAACAGGGTGGTGCAGTAGTTAACAGGGTGGTGCAGTAGTTAACAGGGTGGTGCAGTGGTTAACAGGGTGGTGCAGTAGTTAACAGGGTGGTGCAGTGGTTAACAGGGTGGTGCAGTAGTTAACAGGGTGGTGCAGTAGTTAACAGGGTGGTGCAGTAGTTAACAGGGTGGTGCAGTAGTTAACAGGGTGGTGCAGTGGTTAACAGGGTGGTGCAGTAGTTAACAGGGTGGTGCAGTGGTTAACAGGGTGGTGCAGTAGTTAACAGGGTGGTGCAGTAGTTAACAGGGCGGTGCAGTGGTTAACAGGGTGGTGCAGTGATTAACAGGGCGGTGCAGTAGTTAACAGGGTGGTGCAGTGGTTAACGGGGTGGTGCAGTAGTTAACAGGATGGTGCAGTAGTTAACAGGGTGGTGCAGTAGTTAACAGGGTGGTGCAGTAGTTAACAGGGTGGTGCAGTAGTTAACAGGGTGGTGCAGTGGTTAACAGGGTGGTGCAGTAGTTAACAGGGTGGTGCAGTAGTTAACAGGGTGGTGCAGTAGTTAACAGGGTGGTGCAGTGGTTAACAGGGTGGTGCAGTGGTTAACAGGGTGGTGCAGTAGTTAACAGGGTGGTGCAGTGGTTAACAGGGTGGTGCAGTAGTTAACAGGGTGGTGCAGTAGTTAACAGGGTGGTGCAGTGGTTAACAGGGTGGTGCAGTAGTTAACAGGGTGGTGCAGTGGTTAACAGGGTGGTGTAGTGGTTCATTTCTAAAGCAGTGGATGTGTGTTAGTTTGTTGGTTCGTTAGTTAATTATTATATCTCACCTGTATCAGTTCTAAAGCAGGTGGTGTGGAACTTGCCCATGTAGAACTCCACTCCGATGATGGCGAACATGACGATGGCGAAGAACAACAGTAAACCGATCTGCAGCAGAGGAACCATGGCCTTCATGATGGACTTCAACACCACCTGGAGACCTGAGGACCAGAGGGAGGGGCTCAGACTGATGTGGGAGGAGCCTAAACATTGAAGGAGGGGCTTACAGTACTGTGGGTGGAGCTCAAGTCAGAGTAGGAGGGGCTTAAATCATAGTCAAATGTTTGTCCATTTATTTAAAAAAATGGAACTTGAAGTTTTAGCTCCATGTTCCAAAAACAGTCAAAGGTCAAAGTTCATCTGAGAAGAAACCACAGAAGAAGAGCGTCCAGAGCAGACGGGCCATAATAATTAGTGTTAAACGATGTCAAAAAACAGGGAATAACTCAGTCAGTCTAGAGTTTGCAAAAATTGTTGGTTTATTTTGCCATCAGCCTCCAAGTGTAGTACTCTTTTTACAGGTGAGGTTAAAATGCAAAAAAAATTAACAATAATGTATATATATATATATATATATATATACTATTTACAAAAATAAATAAATAAAACATGCAAAAAAATTCAGAGGTCTTCTATTGCTCTTTATCAACTCTGTAATTCTATTTCTTAGTCTGTGTACTTTGTCCTATGCTCTCTCTCTCTCTCTCTCTCTCTCTCTCTCTCTCTCTCTCTCTCTCTCTCTCTCTCTCTCTCTCTCTCTCTGAGGACGGAGTGTGTGTTTGAAGGGCTGAGAGCGGAATGTTTGAGGAATGTGAGGTTTTTTTCATGAGAAACTTCATATAGATTCACTTCTTTTCGTGTTGTTTGTGAGTTTGTTTGTTCTGTGTTTTTGATAAGTTAGTGTGTGTGTGTGTTTGTTTGATTGTGTGTGCTGACTCGCCGTCATGCCGTTAAACTAGTGCCCTCAGTGGCGTGTAGTGTGGAAGAGGCCGGCCTGGCTGTGGGGGAGGTGGTGGGTATGAGTCTGTCAAGTCAAGAATGAGTGGAGGTATTGTCATGGTTCTGGATGACACGTCTAAGGTGGGTGAGGTGGTGGAAAAGGGGGTAGTTATCCACAACACTTTTACTCCTGTTCTCCCTCTTGTAAACCCAGCAACTAAAATAACCACATCTAATGCACCACCTTTTATTAAAACAGAACAATTACTGAAAGAATTGCCCAGATATGGACAGATAAGACGAGCGTTTGTTTTCGGAGCTATCCCTGAACACATCATGAGAGTTGCAGCAGCAGAGACGACACAGCGTCGCATCCGGTGAGTGCATTGTTTCCTCTTCAACTCCACTAGCCTAGTTTCCTTAGCCATGGCTAGTTGTTGTTGTTCAGTATTTTCTGCTCAGTGTGTTGTATGTACAGTGAGTCCCTGCCTCCTTTACTGAGGATAGAAGTAGTTGTTGGAAGTGTAGTTTAGTGTCAGGGTTGGAGGACAGGGTTTCTGAGTTAGAAGCACGGCTCTGCAGCGTGGAGGCTAATGCTAGGCCTAGCTATAGCAAGGTAGCTGCAGGGACCGCAGGCTGTGCGAATAGCCATAGGAATGCTAGCGTGGCTAGTCCCTGAGCCAATCCCGTGCAGCCGGGAGAGTCGAGGGATCGGTTTGTGACAGTACGGGGGAATCGTCAAAGTTAAGGCTCTGGTCAGGTCAAGGTTTTTAAATGTAGCTCAGATGGATGTTCCATCTCGATTTTTCTTTGGGTTAGAGAGAAAGAACGGACAAAGAAAAATAATTCACTCTTTACGTACAGACAGTGGTTCTGACATCTCAAACTCGTCTGAAATCAGGCAGTTTGCTGTCAGGTTCTATAACAACCTTTTCAAGAGTGAGTGGTCTGACAATACAGATGTGCACAGCAGCTTCCTTACAGGTCTCCCTCAGGTGGACTCTGGGTCGGACTCGGAGCTGGGGGCAGATGTGACCCTACAGGAGCTTTATGATGAGCCTGCAGAGTGGCAAAGCACCGGGGATAGACGGCCTCCCTAACGACTTTTATAAGTCCTTCTGGTCCATCATAGGACATGATCTGCTGGCAGTGGTGACAGACAGTCTGTGGAGAGGACGGCTCCCGCAGAGCTGCAGGAGGGCCGTCATCACCCTATTACCTAAGAAGGGAGACCTGCAGTTCATTAAGAACTGGAGGCCGGTGTCGCTGCTGTGTGCAGATTACAAAATACTGTCCAAGGCGCTGGCCCTTAGATTAAGAGAGGTGATGGAGTCCATCATCCACCCTGACCAGACCTACTGTGTTGCTAGCAGGCTTATGAGTGATAATATCACTTTAATTCGTGATGTTCTGGCTGTTTCCAGTGAATTGGGTGTTGAAACTGGTCTGATTTCAATAGACCAGGAAAAGGCTTTTGATCTGGTTGAACACCAGTACCTTTGGCAGACTCTGGCTGGGTTTGGGTTCAACCCTGAGTTCATTGCCAAGATCCGGGCTCTATATTGTGACATTGCGAGTGTTCTGAAAATCAATGGGGGGCTGAGTGCACCTTTCAGCATTGAGAGGGGGGTGAGGCAGGGCTGTTCTCTCTCGGGTAGGTTGTATTCTATCGCCTTCGAGCCTCTGCTGCACCAGCTGTGTCAGAAGCTGTCCGGTGTGTCCTTCCCCGGGTGTCCAGTGCCTCTGAGAATGGCTGCCTACGCTGACGACCTTGTGGTGATGGTAAATTCACAAAAAGATATTGATATTTTAATTGACACTGTTAAATTATTTGGTTTTATTTCTTCTGCCAAAGTGAACTGGGGAAAAAGCGAGGCTGTGATGGTGGGGGAGAGGCTGGGGGGGCGACTTAGCCTGCCTCCTGAGCTCACCTGGAAGAAAGGTGGGCTGAAGTACCTGGGGGTCTTCCTGGGGGATGACACCATGACAGTAAACAGTAAAAGGACGTCTGAATAAGTGGAGGTGGTTGCTCCCAAAGTTGTCTTTCCGCGGCAGAGTCCTAATTGCCAACAACTTGGTGTCATCCACCCTGTGGCACAGGTCGGTCTGACTGGACCCTCCGGTCTCAGGTACAATGGGTTTTAGTGGATTTTATTTGGGACAAGATGCACTGGGTCCCACAGAGTGTCCTTTTCCTCCCTAAAGAGGAGGGACAGCAGGGCCTGGTTCATTTAGCCAGTCGGGGGGCTGCTTTCCACCTGCAGTTTGTGCAGAGGTTGGTAGATGGACCGGAGAGCACTGCATGGAGGGCTTTAGCCCACTCCATCCTGAGGCGTGTGAACGGCCTGGGTATGGACCTGAATTTGTTTTTAATGGACAACAGCTCCTTTTTAACAGCTCATCACTGCCTGGTTTTTATAAAAGTGTTTTTAATGTGTGGAGTTTAGTTAATAGGGAGAGACAGAAGCAGGCAGACTCTCTGCACTGGCTGGTCCAGGAGCCGGTCATCCATGGGACTGTTCTGGACTGTCCAGGCTGGCTGGGCCCTTCTCTGAGCCGTCGTCTTCAGGCTGGGGGTGTCACTGCTCTGGGCCAGGTGGTGGAGCTGGCTAGACCGCGGATGCAGGGTTCTGCTGGGCTGGCTCACGTGATGGGACTGAGGTCATGCAGGGTGGTCCAACAACTCCTGGACCACTGGAGGAGGAAGCTGAGTGGACACCAACTCCTGTTGTTGGAGTCCTTCTGTGCAGGTGATGTTGACCCTAACGTGAACGATGTCTTCCCTCTCATCCAGCTGACCCCTGACCTGAGAGACTGCACTGGACCTTACCTGGACCGCTGCCCCAAGGCCTCTCTTCAGGAGGCCTCTGGAAAAACTCTATATAGTATTATGGTGGTAAGCTGAGTGGCCGTGATGACACTCCCTGGAGGAGTCACTTTAATTCAAAGGAGTCGAGGCCGGCCTGGAGATCCTTGTATAAACCTCCACTGACGAAGAAGCATGGGGACCTACAGTGGAGGATTGTTCATGGAGCAGTAGCAGTGAACTCCTTCATCTCTGTCATTAATGTGGGTGTGGAGGACAGATGTCCATTCTGTACAGAGAGGGAGACAGTGTTCCACTGTTTCACTGGGTGTCAGCGGCTGGAAGAACTCTTCATTTTCTTACAGAGTCTTCATCAGTTTTAAAGAGGTCTTCTGAAGAGAACTTTTTATTTATGGTTTTAAATACACTCACAACAACAAAGAGAAGAGTCAGCTCCTGAACTTTGTTTTGGGTCAGGCCAAGATGGCGGTGTTTATAAGCAGGAAAAGAAGAGTGGTGGGAGGAGAGTTGATTCTTCCAGTGCTGGTGCTGGTGGAACTGGCCCGGTCCAGGATCAGGTTAGACTTCAATTTCCACTAAATGTCAGGAGACCTGACTGTTTTTAAGAACACATGGTGCTACCAGAATGTTCTGTGTCGGGTGGAAGGAGAGGACCTGGTGTTTGGGGAACTGATGGGGGGAGGGGTGTTTCATTATTATTTATTATGTATTTTGTTGTATTTATCTTTGATTATTTTCTCCATTGGTGTAAACAAGAAAATGTATAAATAAAAATGTAAAATGGTGACAAATAAAGTGGTGTTAAAAATCTAAATCTCTCTCTCTCTTTCTCTGTCTCTCTCTTTCTCTGTCTCTCGGTCTCTCTCTGAGTCTCTCTCTCTCTCTCACTCTTGGTTTTCACAGCCTTCTTAAATACTCTCGGCCCCTCCCTCTGGGCGGATCAAATATAATTGATAATAGTACCATTTTAAACAACAATAATAACACACATACTTCCACTCAAGGTTCATTTCACAGTACATATTTTCTCTCACTAATAACAGCAGTTTTAATGCTTTAACATTTGGCAAAAATATCTTAGACAAACTCAACACTCATTTGCATGTCACCTGATCCATTTCGCGGGAAATTACTATAAACATAATTGGGAAGTGCCGCTCTGTTTCCACTCCCTCTGCGGACGCGACGTGTCACAGGTGTCCAACTGAGCACAGGTAAGTTTAGTTAGTTTGTAAATGTTTGAAATATGGAGAAGCTTCCAAGTGTGGACTATTGTTAGGAGGAGGAAGTGGAATAATGGAAGTTATACGGATACGGAGGGAAAGAGTGTGTGCGTGTGTGTTTATGTGCGTGCGTGTGTGTGTGCGTGCGTGCGTGTGTGTGCGTGCGTGTGTGCGTGTGTGTGCGTGCGTGTGCGTGCGTGTGTGTGTGTGTGTGCGTGCATGAGCGTGTGTGCGTGCGTGTGTGTGCGTGCGTGTGAGTGCGTGCATGTGAGTGCGTGCGTGTGCGTGCGTGTGTGTGTGCGTGCGTGCGTGCGTGCGTGTGTGTGCGTGCGTGCGTGCGTGTGTGTGCGTGCGTGTGTGCGTGCGTGTGTGCGTGCGTGCGTGTGTGTGTGCGTGCGTGCCTGAGAGCTGAAGCTTAGTGACAGGGCCGTGTAATCACAAACGACCATAATAATAAACTTACTGGGTATTCCAGACACCAGTTTCAGAGGTCGCAGAACTCTCACTGCTCGAAGCGTTCGCAGGTCAAAGTCTGAGCCCACGGTGGCTAAGATCCTGAAAAACAGTTAGAGATACAGTTAGAGTTCAATAGGTCACCACAGGGGGGTCAAAAGGTCACCAGAGAGGGTTCATGAGGTCACCACAGAGGGGTCAAAAGGTCACCACTGAAGAGTCAAAAAAATAAATAAATAAAAACATGAAACACACGTCTGGTTGTGGAAATAAAAATATGATCACATGCAGACGAACAGAAAATAAATAATGCTGACTTATTGTTCCCTGATTGGCAGTTGACATGGCAACCACTAAAGCATATGACAGTTGTCATGGCAACCACTAAAGCATATGACAGTTGTCATGGCAACCACTAAAGCATATGACAGTTGTCATGGCAACCACTAAAGCATATGACAGTTGTCATGGCAACCACTAAAGCATATGACCGTTGACATGGCAACCACTAAAGCGCATGTGCGGTGTGTAGGAAGAACGCTAATGGAGCAAAGGAGTGACAAGAGAAAAAATTTATGAGTAAAAGCATGTGATGTTAGTTTTTATAGTTTGTACGACACAGATGCGTCCCCTCATGGTAGATCGTGCATCTCAGACATGTCCCTGCATCATAGATCACGCCCCTCAAAGGCGTCCCCACATGTGGATTGCGTCCCTCAGACGCCTCACGACATGGAAAATCCTGCCCCTCAGATGCGTCCCCACGTGGTAGGTTACACCCTCAGATGCGTCCCCACGTGATCACACCTCTCATTATTAGACTCAGGTCATTTCTTTTTCATTAGATCTCATTTTCCCACCCTGGGATCAGCAGCAGTGACCCGACCAATCACAGCGCAGGCGAGTATGTGCGCTGTTGGTGCACGTGTGTGAAGCACACAACGGCTGATGTGATTGGACAGCTGTGACGGGCGCTGTGGAGCCACAGGGGGGGCGTGGTTATGAGCTCATTGCCGCTGACACACACACTCGCTATCAAACATGGCTGCTGTCAGAGAGCGCTGTTGAGAAATTAACTGTTACTGCACGTGCTCACACACTACACACTGGCACACAGTACCTTTACACACACTACATTTACAAACATTACCTTTACACACACTACATTTACACACACTACATTTACAAACATTACCTTTACACACACTACATTTACACACACTACATTTACAAACATTACCTTTACACACACTACATTTACACACACTACATTTACAAACATTACCTTTACACACACTACATTTACACACACTACATTTACACACACTACATTTACGCACACTACATTTACACACACTACATTTACACACACTACATTTACACACACTACATTTACACACACTACATTTACACACACTACATTTACAAACATTACCTTTACACACAGTACCTTTACACACAGTACCTTTACACACACTACATTTACACACAGTACCTTTACACACACTACATTTACACACAGTACCTTTACACACACTACATTTACGCACACTACATTTACAAACATTACCTTTACACACACTACATTTACAAACATTACCTTTACACACACTACATTTACACACAGTACCTTTACACACACTACATTTACGCACACTACATTTACACACACTACATTTACACACACTACATTTACACACACTACATTTACAAACATTACCTTTACACACACTACATTTACGCACACTACATTTACGCACACTACATTTACACACACTACATTTACACACACTACATTTACAAACATTACCTTTACACACACTACATTTACGCACACTACATTTACGCACACTACATTTACACACAGTACCTTTACACACACTACATTTACGCACACTACATTTACAAACATTACCTTTACACACACTACATTTACAAACATTACCTTTACACACACTACATTTACACACAGTACCTTTACACACACTACATTTACGCACACTACATTTACACACACTACATTTACACACACTACATTTACACACACTACATTTACAAACATTACCTTTACACACACTACATTTACGCACACTACATTTACGCACACTACATTTACACACACTACATTTACACACACTACATTTACACACTACATTTACGCACACTACATTTACACACATTACCTTTACACACACTACATTTACAAACATTACCTTTACACACACTACATTTACACACACTACATTTACACACACTACATTTACACACACTACATTTACACACACTACATTTACACACTACATTTACACACATTACCTTTACACACACTACATTTACAAACATTACCTTTACACACACTACATTTACACACACTACATTTACAAACATTACATTTACACACATTACCTTTACACACACTACATTTACAAACATTACCTTTACACACACTACATTTAAACACACTACATTTACACACACTACATTTACACACTACATTTACGCACACTACATTTACACACATTACCTTTACACACACTACATTTACACACACTACATTTACACACATTACCTTTACACACATTACCTTTACACACACTACATTTACACACACTACATTTACACACATTACCTTTACACACACTACATTTACACACACTACATTTACACACATTACCTTTACACACACTACATTTACGCACACTACATTTACACACATTACCTTTACACACAATACACTTACACACACTACACTTACACACACTACATTTACGCACACTACATTTACACACTACATTTACGCACACTACATTTACACACATTACCTTTACACACACTACATTTACACACACTACATTTACACACATTACCTTTACACACAATACACTTACACACACTACATTTAAACACACTACATTTACACACACTACACTTACAAACACTACATTTACACACATTACCTTTACACACACTACATTTGCACACACTACACTTACACACACTACATTTACAAACATTACCTTTACACACACTACATTTACACACACTACACTTACACACACTACATTTACAAACATTACCTTTACACACACTACACTTACACACACTACATTTACACACATTACCTTTACACACACTACCTTTACACACACTACATTTACACACACTACATTTGCACACATTACCTTTACACACACTACATTTACACACACTACATTTACACACACTACATTTACACACACTACATTTACACACACTACATTTGCACACATTACCTTTACACACACTACATTTGCACACACTACATTTACACACATTACCTTTACACACACTACATTTACACACACTACATTTACAAACATTACCTTTACACACACTACACTTACACACACTACATTTACACACACTACATTTACACACTAGCAGCATGTTTGCGATCTTATGTACGATCAGTTACTAGTTTGAGTAGCAGCAGGCAGTGTGTCCCAGGTCCTCACACAGTCATGACAGAAGTATGTTACCAGTGTGTCCCAGGTCCTCCCACAGTCTGGACATTAGTGTGTTTGCGGTGTGTCCCAGGTCCTCACACATTCTGGACATTAGTGTGTTAGTGGTGTGTCCCAGGTCCTCACACATTCTGTACATTAGTGTGTTAGCGGTGTGTCCCATGTCCTCACACATTCTGGACATTAGTCTGTTAGCGGTGTGTCCCATGTCCTCCCACAGTCTGGACATTAGTGTGTTAGCGGTGTGTCCCATGTCCTCACACATTCTGGACATTAGTGTGTTAGCGGTGTGTCCCATGTCCTCACACATTCTTGACATTAGTGTGTTAGCGGTGTGTCCCATGTCCTCACACATTCTTGACATTAGTGCGTTAGCGGTGTGTCCCATGTCCTCACACATTCTGGACATTAGTGTGTTAGCGGTGTGTCCCATGTCCTCACACATTCTTGACATTAGTGTGTTAGCGGTGTGTCCCATGTCCTCACACATTCTGGACATTAGTGTGTAAGCGGTGTGTCCCAGGTCCTCACACAGTCTGGGTAGAAGTGTGTTAGTGGCGTGTCCCACGTCCTCACACAGTCATGACAGTAGACTCACACAGGGTGCTCATCAGAACTCCTCATACACAAACAGGAAGCAGATGCTCGCTGTGGCGCCGACTCACTTCGCATTGCATTTGTCAAATGTTGCACATCAGCAGCGAGTTTGTCCGCTCAGATTTTCCTCCAGTTGACGTTCACACTCATTCATCTGATTATGGGGGCGCAGCCAAGGCTCAGCTCATAGTGTCACTCACACTGATGTATGAATGTTTGGTGGTGGGAGGGGCCATAAATGATGGTGGGAGGGGCCATAAATGATGGTGGGAGGGGCCATACGTGTAAAATGGCAAACCAACTGTACTGATACAGTTCATTTCATTCACCAGTTGATGCCCAAAGCCCAAACATTCCTCACATTCACCCATTCACACACAGACTCATGCACCAGTAAACGGCTGCCAGTCTTCTGTCAGACTGTCCCAGGACAACTGTGGACACATATGTAGTTTACCACCACTAGAGGGACCATGTGAGAGTGAAGGAAGAATGGATCACTAATGTAAAGTTCTTTGGGTGCCTTGAAAAGTGCTCTAAAAATGACCTTTACCTTAAAGGTCAATGGTATATTTGGTAAATGTATGACCTTTACCTTAAAGGTCAATGGTATATTTGGTAAATGTGTGACCTTTACCTTAAAGGTCAATGGTATATTTGGTAGATGTGTGACCTTTACCTTAAAGGTCAATGGTAT
>CM035794.1:806840-809340 GCA_020466265.1 Siphamia tubifer | reverse complement strand
AGATTATTTTTATACTATTTATGGCTGTTATTAACTGTCTTTAGATTATTTTTATTCTATTTTTGGCTGTTTTTGACTGTCTTTAGATTATTTTTAGACTATCACATGACCAGCTGTTTAGTCCGTGAACCCCCCCCCCCCTCCCCCACCTCCCACCAGATACAAACTTGCCCTTTTCGTTCAATTATCTTGGATAAGAGACGGGATAATTACGGTGTTAATGAACATGGAATTAGCAGCAGAGAACATTAGCATGTTAGCACAACAACTGTAATGAGTGAAGCTGCAAATGAGGAGAAGAAAAAGGATCATTTACATTAATGAAGAACAACTGCTTAAAGTCTGGAAGTCTAGTGGAAGGAAACCACGGCAACCACTTCCTCTTTGGGGTTGGTTTCAACTGTCAACATCTTAGACCAGATACTACATGTCAAACAACGCCATGTGGGTTTGCGTCAACAACCAGAAATATGTGCGTCAACAATGCCAAAAACATGCGTCAACAACCACAAATACATGTGTCAACAACCACAAATGTGCGTGTCAACACCAAATATGTGCGTCAACAACGCCAAATATGTGCGTCATCAACTAAAAAATAAACAAAAAACCTGCATCAAGAACCACAAAAACATGTGTCAACCACCACAAAAACATGCGTCAACAACCACAAATACATGCATCAACAACCACAAAAACATGCATAAACCACCACAAAAACATGTGTCAACAACCACAAATGTGCGTGTCAACACCAAATATGTGCGTCAACAACGCCAAATATGTGCGTCATCAACTAAAAAATAAACAAAAAACCTGCATCAAGAACCACAAAAACATGTGTCAACCACCACAAAAACATGCGTCAACAACCACAAATACATGCATCAACAACCACAAAAACATGCATAAACCACCACAAAAACATGCGTCAACAACCACAAATACATGCGTCAAAGACCACAAAAACCTGCATCAAAAACCACAAATACATGTGTCAACCACCACAAAAACATGCGTCAACAACCACAAATACATGCGTCAACAACCACAAAAACATGCATCAACAACCACAAATGTGTGCGTCAACACTAAATATGTGCGTCAACAATGCCAAATGTGTGCATCAACAACAACAAATGTGTGCATCAACACCAAATATGTGCATTAACAAGCACAAATACATGCATCAACAACCACAAATACGTGCATCAACAACTACAAATACATGCATCAACAACCACAAATACGTGCATCAACAACTACAAATATGTGCATCAAAATCCACTAATATGTGTCAACAACCACAAAAACATGCATCAACAATCACAAAGATGTCCGTCAACAACGCTAAATATGTGCGTCAAAGATGCCAAACATGTGCATCATCAACCACAAATATGTGCGTCAACACCAAATATGTGCATCAACAATGCCAAACATGTGCATCAACAGCCACAAATACATGCGTCAACAACCACAAATATATGTCAACAACCACAAAGAAGTGCGTCAACAATGCCAAATATGTGTATCAAAAATGCCAAACATGTGCATCAACAACCACAAATACATGCGTCAACAACCACAAATGTGTCCGTCGACACCAAATGTGTGCGTCAACAATGCCAAATGTGTGCATCAACATCAAATACGTACATCAACAACCACAAAAAACGTGCATCAACAACCACAAATGTGTGCGTCAACACTAAATATGTGCGTCAACAATGCCAAATGTGTGCATCAACACCAAATATGTGCATCAACAAGCACAAATACGTGCATCAACAACTACAAATATGTGTGTCAAAATCCACTAATATGTGTCAACAACCACAAAAACATGCATCAACAATCACAAAGATGTCCGTCAACAACGCTAAATATGTGCGTCAAAGATGCCAAACATGTGCATCATCAACCACAAATATGTGCGTCAACACCAAATATGTGCATCAACAATGCCAAACATGTGCATCAACAGCCACAAATACATGCGTCAACAACCACAAATATATGTCAACAACCACAAAGAAGTGCGTCAACAATGCCAAATATGTGTATCAAAAATGCCAAACATGTGCATCAACAACCACAAATACATGCGTCAACAACCACAAATGTGTCCGTCGACACCAAATGTGTGCGTCAACAATGCCAAATGTGTGCATCAACATCAAATACGTACATCAACAACCACAAAAAACGTGCATCAACAACCACAAATGTGTGCGTCAACACTAAATATGTGCGTCAACAATGCCAAATGTGTGCATCAACACCAAATATGTGCATCAACAAGCACAAATACGTGCATCAACAACTACAAATATGTGTGTCAAAATCCACTAATATGTGTCAACAACCACAAAAACATGCATCAACAATCACAAAGATGTCCGTCAACAACGCTAAATATGTGCGTCAAAGATGCCAAACATGTGCATCATCAACCACAAATATGTGCGTCAACACCAAATATGTGCATCAACAATGC
>CM035794.1:774340-801840 GCA_020466265.1 Siphamia tubifer | reverse complement strand
TTTACCAACTGACCCACTCTACCAACTGACCCACTCTACCAACTGACCCACTTTACCAACTGACCCACTCTACCAACTGACCCACTCTACCAACTGACCCACTTTACCAACTGACCCACTCTACCAACTGACCCACTCTACCAACTGACCCACAGCCGGTTGGTAGAGTATCTTTTTTTAAGATATCCTGGGTAATCTTCTTTTATTAATTAATTAATTTATTTATTTATTTAATGTGTTTGTATTGACTTTAGTTGAAGGAACAAATGTATGGACGTAAACAAGTGTCAAAAACAAAACTGATTTAAAAATAAAAAGGCAAAAGTAAAAATGACTGGAACCATTAATTTTACTCCAGTTTTTTTTTTGATAATTTTTCCAGATAATTTTTTTATCTTGTAAATATTTGTTGTTAATTTTTTGGTTTATTTTATTTATTTTACTGTGGAAGTGCTAAGGCTACCGACTACAAACTAACTCATTATTTATTTTAATTAATTAATTTTTTTTAAATAATTTTGGTCATTTTTTTATTATTTTGTTGATTAGTTAAATTTTTCAATTATTTCTGTAATTTTGTTCATTAATTAGCATTATGTTTTTTTTTATTATTTTGGACTTTTTGTTGATTATTTTGCTGGATTTTCTTGAATTTTGTTTAAGATTTTGATCATTTTGTTTGAGTTTGTTGATTATTTTGTTGATTAATTAGTGCTGGCCACGCCCCCCTCACATGCACTCTCCGCCCCTCCTGAGGGTCAGAGCTGAACTTTGAAGCTTTGTCCAGACTCCAGACGCACAGATAAATAAGTGACAAAAACAATGGGGCCGGCTTTGTTTCCGTGGCAACGGTAGTGGGATTATTGTTCCGCTGACTCAGTCTGGGGTTGCCGTGGTAACGGGCCGGCAGTAAAAAGGCCGTGTGGATGCTTCGGTCAACAACGAACGGCAGCGGTGTGTAAACACAGCAAAGAAAACACACACGCACAGGCTTCTGCGACACCACGGCAACAGGATGACCTTTAACCCCGAGGAGTTCCTGAACGCACCGTCACATGAACGCATCATGAATAAGACTCTGAGTAATTGTTATTTATAGAGACACAGATGAGCAAAATACATTTAAAATATCCTTTAAAATATGGTCATGAGAAAGATTTTCAGTGCTTTAAGGTGCAGTTAAAAAACTGTAATTACCTCTAAAAACATCATTTTGACTTTTTATCTGATAATTTTGAATTGTTATCTCAGAATTTTCACCAAAATAATAAAAAAAAAGTAAACTAATTAATCAATAAAATGAGTGAATGAGTTGAACACGCAGAAGTAACAGCAGATTTAACCTTTGAACCCTGACACATGTCCACCACAGCAGGGGGTTCTCCCTGTCAGGTCTACCATCAGTGACGGGGTGGGGGTGTGGGGGTGTGTGTGTCGGGGGGCTCACCCTGTCAGGACGACCACGAAGTCCATGACGTTCCAGCCGTTGCGAAGGTAGGAACCTTTATGGAAGACGAAGCCCAGGGCGATGATTTTAATGGCTGCTTCGAAACAGAAGATTCCAATGAAGTAGGGTTCAGTGTCATCCTGTGGGGGGGCAGAGGGGGGGGGGGGGGGGGGGGGTCAAAGAGTAGGGTTCAGGAAGTGGAACACCTGACTGTTTTTATCATAATTTCAATGAAAAAAAATTTATCTAAAAAAACTAAATGAGTGAATGACTTTAACTTCCTGTGGTCGTGTGTTCAAAGTTCTGTTTGTGGTTCTGTTTGTGGTTCTGTTTGTGGTTCTGTTTGTTGTTCTGTTTGTGATTCTGTTCGTGGTTCTGTTTGTGGTTCTGTTCGTGGTTCTGTTTGTGGTTGTGTTCGTGGTTCTGTTTGTGGTTCTGTTCGTGGTTCTGTTTGTGGTTGTGTTCGTGGTTCTGTTTGTGGTTCTGTTTGTGGTTCTGTTCGTGGTTCTGTTTGTGGTTCTGTTCGTGGTTCTGTTTGTGGTTGTGTTCGTGGTTCTGTTTGTGGTTCTGTTTGTGGTTCTGTTCGTGGTTGTGTTTGTGGTTCTGTTTGTGATTCTGTTCGTGGTTGTGTTCGTGGTTCTGTTCGTGGTTGTGTTCGTGGTTCTGTTTGTTGTTCTGTTTGTGATTCTGTTTGTGGTTCTGTTTGTTGTTCTGTTTGTGGTTCTGTTTGTGGTTCTGTTTGTGGTTCTGTTTGTTGTTCTGTTTGTGATTCTGTTCGTGGTTCTGTTTGTGGTTCTGTTCGTGGTTCTGTTTGTGGTTGTGTTCGTGGTTCTGTTTGTGGTTCTGTTTGTGGTTCTGTTCGTGGTTGTGTTCGTGGTTCTGTTTGTGGTTCTGTTCGTGGTTGTGTTCGTGGTTCTGTTCGTGGTTCTGTTCGTGGTTCTGTTTGTTGTTCTGTTTGTGATTCTGTTTGTGGTTCTGTTTGTTGTTCTGTTTGTGATTCTGTTTGTGGTTCTGTTTGTTGTTCTGTTTGTGGTTCTGTTTGTGGTTCTGTTGTTCTGTTTGTGATTCTGTTCGTGGTTCTGTTTGTGGTTCTGTTCGTGGTTCTGTTTGTGGTTGTGTTCGTGGTTCTGTTTGTGGTTCTGTTCGTGGTTCTGTTCGTGGTTGTGTTCGTGGTTCTGTTCGTGGTTCTGTTTGTTGTTCTGTTTGTGATTCTGTTTGTGGTTCTGTTTGTTGTTCTGTTTGTGATTCTGTTTGTGGTTCTGTTTGTTGTTCTGTTTGTGGTTCTGTTTGTGATTCTGTTCATGGTTCTGTTTGTGGTTGTGTTCGTGGTTCTGTTTGTGGTTCTGTTTGTGGTTCTGTTTGTTGTTCTGTTTGTGATTCTGTTTGTTGTTCTGTTTGTGGTTCTGTTTGTGGTTCTGTTTGTGGTTCTGTTTGTGGTTCTGTTCGTGGTTCTGTTTGTGGTTCTGTTCGTGGTTGTGTTCATGGTTCTGTTTGTGGTTCTGTTCGTGGTTCTGTTCGTGGTTCTGTTTGTTGTTCTGTTTGTGATTCTGTTTGTGGTTCTGTTTGTGGTTCTGTTTGTGGTTCTGTTTGTTGTTCTGTTTGTGATTCTGTTCGTGGTTCTGTTTGTGGTTCTGTTCGTGGTTCTGTTTGTGGTTGTGTTCGTGGTTCTGTTTGTGGTTCTGTTCGTGGTTCTGTTTGTGGTTGTGTTCGTGGTTCTGTTTGTGGTTCTGTTTGTGGTTCTGTTCGTGGTTCTGTTTGTGGTTCTGTTCGTGGTTCTGTTTGTGGTTCTGTTCGTGGTTCTGTTTGTGGTTCTGTTCGTGGTTCTGTTTGTGGTTCTGTTTGTGATTCTGTTTGTGGTTGTGTTCGTGGTTCTGTTCGTGGTTCTGTTTGTGGTTCTGTTCGTGGTTCTGTTCGTGGTTGTGTTCGTGGTTCTGTTTGTGGTTCTGTTCGTGGTTCTGTTTGTTGTTCTGTTTGTTGTTCTGTTTGTGATTCTGTTTGTGGTTCTGTTTGTTGTTCTGTTTGTGGTTCTGTTTGTGGTTCTGTTTGTGGTTCTGTTTGTGGTTCTGTTTGTTGTTCTGTTTGTGATTCTGTTCGTGGTTCTGTTCGTGGTTCTGTTCGTGGTTGTGTTCGTGGTTCTGTTTGTGGTTCTGTTCATGGTTCTGTTTGTGGTTGTGTTCGTGGTTCTGTTTGTGGTTCTGTTTGTGGTTCTGTTCGTGGTTGTGTTCGTGGTTCTGTTCGTGGTTCTGTTCGTGGTTGTGTTCGTGGTTCTGTTCGTGGTTCTGTTCGTGGTTCTGTTTGTTGTTCTGTTTGTGATTCTGTTCGTGGTTCTGTTCGTGGTTCTGTTCGTGGTTGTGTTCGTGGTTCTGTTTGTGGTTCTGTTCATGGTTCTGTTTGTGGTTGTGTTCGTGGTTCTGTTTGTGGTTCTGTTTGTGGTTCTGTTCGTGGTTGTGTTCGTGGTTCTGTTCATGGTTCTGTTCGTGGTTGTGTTCGTGGTTCTGTTCGTGGTTCTGTTCGTGGTTCTGTTTGTTGTTCTGTTTGTGATTCTGTTTGTGGTTTTGTTTGTTGTTCTGTTTGTGGTTCTGTTTGTTGTTCTGTTTGTGATTCTGTTCGTGGTTCTGTTTGTGGTTCTGTTCGTGGTTCTGTTTGTGGTTGTGTTCGTGGTTCTGTTTGTGGTTCTGTTCGTGGTTCTGTTTGTGGTTGTGTTCGTGGTTCTGTTTGTGGTTCTGTTTGTGGTTCTGTTCGTGGTTCTGTTTGTGGTTCTGTTCGTGGTTCTGTTTGTGGTTGTGTTCGTGGTTCTGTTTGTGGTTCTGTTTGTGGTTCTGTTCGTGGTTGTGTTTGTGGTTCTGTTTGTGATTCTGTTCGTGGTTGTGTTCGTGGTTCTGTTTGTGGTTCTGTTCATGGTTCTGTTCGTGGTTGTGTTCGTGGTTCTGTTTGTGGTTCTGTTTGTGGTTCTGTTCGTGGTTGTGTTCGTGGTTCTGTTCATGGTTCTGTTCGTGGTTGTGTTCGTGGTTCTGTTCGTGGTTCTGTTCGTGGTTCTGTTTGTTGTTCTGTTTGTGATTCTGTTTGTGGTTCTGTTTGTTGTTCTGTTTGTGATTCTGTTCGTGGTTCTGTTTGTGGTTCTGTTCGTGGTTCTGTTTGTGGTTGTGTTCGTGGTTCTGTTTGTGGTTCTGTTCGTGGTTCTGTTTGTGGTTGTGTTCGTGGTTCTGTTTGTGGTTCTGTTTGTGGTTCTGTTCGTGGTTCTGTTTGTGGTTCTGTTCGTGGTTCTGTTTGTGGTTGTGTTCGTGGTTCTGTTTGTGGTTCTGTTTGTGGTTCTGTTCGTGGTTGTGTTTGTGGTTCTGTTTGTGATTCTGTTCGTGGTTGTGTTCGTGGTTCTGTTCGTGGTTGTGTTCGTGGTTCTGTTTGTTGTTCTGTTTGTGATTGTGTTTGTGGTTCTGTTTGTTGTTCTGTTTGTGGTTCTGTTTGTGGTTCTGTTTGTGGTTCTGTTTGTTGTTCTGTTTGTGATTCTGTTCGTGGTTCTGTTTGTGGTTCTGTTCGTGGTTCTGTTTGTGGTTGTGTTCGTGGTTCTGTTTGTGGTTCTGTTTGTGGTTCTGTTCGTGGTTGTGTTCGTGGTTCTGTTTGTGGTTCTGTTCGTGGTTGTGTTCGTGGTTCTGTTCGTGGTTCTGTTCGTGGTTCTGTTTGTTGTTCTGTTTGTGATTCTGTTTGTGGTTCTGTTTGTTGTTCTGTTTGTGATTCTGTTTGTGGTTCTGTTTGTTGTTCTGTTTGTGGTTCTGTTTGTGGTTCTGTTGTTCTGTTTGTGATTCTGTTCGTGGTTCTGTTTGTGGTTCTGTTCGTGGTTCTGTTTGTGGTTGTGTTCGTGGTTCTGTTTGTGGTTCTGTTTGTGGTTCTGTTCGTGGTTGTGTTCGTGGTTCTGTTCGTGGTTCTGTTCGTGGTTCTGTTTGTGGTTCTGTTTGTTGTTCTGTTTGTGATTCTGTTTGTGGTTCTGTTTGTTGTTCTGTTTGTGGTTCTGTTTGTGATTCTGTTCATGGTTCTGTTTGTGGTTGTGTTCGTGGTTCTGTTTGTGGTTCTGTTTGTGGTTCTGTTTGTGGTTGTGTTCGTGGTTCTGTTTGTGGTTCTGTTTGTGGTTCTGTTTGTGGTTCTGTTCGTGGTTGTGTTCGTGGTTCTGTTTGTGGTTCTGTTCGTGGTTGTGTTCGTGGTTCTGTTTGTGGTTCTGTTCGTGGTTCTGTTCGTGGTTCTGTTTGTTGTTCTGTTTGTGATTCTGTTTGTGGTTCTGTTTGTGGTTCTGTTTGTGGTTCTGTTTGTTGTTCTGTTTGTTATTCTGTTCGTGGTTCTGTTTGTGGTTCTGTTCGTGGTTCTGTTTGTGGTTGTGTTCGTGGTTCTGTTTGTGGTTCTGTTTGTGGTTCTGTTTGTGGTTGTGTTCGTGGTTCTGTTTGTGGTTCTGTTTGTGGTTCTGTTCGTGGTTCTGTTTGTGGTTCTGTTCGTGGTTCTGTTTGTGGTTGTGTTCGTGGTTCTGTTTGTGGTTCTGTTTGTGGTTCTGTTCGTGGTTCTGTTTGTGGTTCTGTTTGTGATTCTGTTTGTGGTTGTGTTCGTGGTTCTGTTTGTGGTTCTGTTCGTGGTTCTGTTCGTGGTTGTGTTCGTGGTTCTGTTTGTGGTTCTGTTTGTGGTTCTGTTCGTGGTTCTGTTTGTTGTTCTGTTTGTTGTTCTGTTTGTGATTCTGTTTGTGGTTCTGTTTGTTGTTCTGTTTGTGGTTCTGTTTGTGGTTCTGTTTGTGGTTCTGTTTGTGGTTCTGTTTGTTGTTCTGTTTGTGATTCTGTTCGTGGTTCTGTTCGTGGTTCTGTTCGTGGTTGTGTTCGTGGTTCTGTTTGTGGTTCTGTTCATGGTTCTGTTTGTGGTTGTGTTCGTGGTTCTGTTTGTGGTTCTGTTTGTGGTTCTGTTCGTGGTTGTGTTCGTGGTTCTGTTCGTGGTTCTGTTCGTGGTTGTGTTTGTGGTTCTGTTCGTGGTTCTGTTCGTGGTTCTGTTTGTTGTTCTGTTTGTGATTCTGTTTGTGGTTCTGTTTGTTGTTCTGTTTGTGGTTCTGTTTGTGATTCTGTTTGTGGTTCTGTTTGTTGTTCTGTTTGTGATTCTGTTCGTGGTTCTGTTTGTGGTTCTGTTCGTGGTTCTGTTTGTGGTTGTGTTCGTGGTTCTGTTTGTGGTTCTGTTTGTGGTTCTGTTCGTGGTTCTGTTCGTGGTTCTGTTCGTGGTTGTGTTCGTGGTTCTGTTCGTGGTTCTGTTTGTTGTTCTGTTTGTGATTCTGTTTGTGGTTCTGTTTGTTGTTCTGTTTGTGGTTCTGTTTGTGATTCTGTTCGTGGTTCTGTTTGTGGTTCTGTTCGTGGTTCTGTTTGTGGTTGTGTTCCTGGTTCTGTTTGTGGTTCTGTTTGTTGTTCTGTTTGTGATTCTGTTCGTGGTTCTGTTTCTGGTTCTGTTCGTGGTTCTGTTTGTGGTTGTGTTCGTGGTTCTGTTTGTGGTTCTGTTTGTGGTTCTGTTCGTGGTTGTGTTCGTGGTTGTGTTCGTGGTTCTGTTCGTGGTTCTGTTCGTGGTTCTGTTCGTGGTTCTGTTTGTTGTTCTGTTTGTGATTCTGTTTGTGGTTCTGTTTGTTGTTCTGTTTGTGGTTCTGTTTGTGGTTCTGTTCGTGGTTCTGTTTGTGGTTGTGTTCGTGGTTCTGTTTGTGGTTCTGTTCGTGGTTCTGTTCGTGGTTCTGTTTGTGGTTCTGTTTGTGGTTCTGTTTGTTGTTCTGTTTGTGATTCTGTTTGTTGTTCTGTTTGTGGTTCTGTTTGTGGTTCTGTTTGTGGTTCTGTTCGTGGTTCTGTTTGTGGTTGTGTTCGTGGTTCTGTTTGTGGTTCTGTTCGTGGTTCTGTTCGTGGTTCTGTTTGTGGTTCTGTTTGTGGTTCTGTTTGTTGTTCTGTTTGTGATTCTGTTTGTTGTTCTGTTTGTGGTTCTGTTTGTGGTTCTGTTTGTGGTTCTGTTCGTGGTTCTGTTTGTGGTTGTGTTCGTGGTTGTGTTCGTGGTTGTGTTCGTGGTTCTGTTTGTGGTTCTGTTTGTGGTTCTGTTTGTGGTTCCCTTCAGTTTAACACCTGCTGCTTCTGAGCATGCTCATAAGTGTTTCCACACACAAACACCCGTCAGGTTGGTTGAAAAACCCTTAAAATATTTTAGTTCGGAAATTTTTATTTTATATACATTGTTAAAATGCAACAAAAATGTAAACACATATACCTGACATTATTGAGCTGGACCGAACCATCCTTTGAACTGGACTCTCGCTCTATTGTCCCTCTCACTATATTGTCCGCGTCACTCTATTGTCCCTCTCACTATATTGTCCCTCTCACTCTATTGTCCCTCTCAATCTATTGTCCCTCTCACTATATTGTCCGCCTCACTCTATTGTCCCTCTCACTCTATTGTCCCTCTCACTATACTGTCCCTCTCACTCTATTGTCCCTCTCGCTCTAATGTCCCTCTCATTTTATTGTCCCTCTCGCTCTATTGTCCCTCTCACTAAATTGTGCCTCTCGCTCTATTGTCCCTCTCACTAAATTGTCCCTCTCACTCTATTGTCCCTCTCACTAAATTGTCCCTCTCACTCTATTGTCCCTCTCAATAAATTGTCCCTCTCACTCTATTGTCCCTCTCGCTCTATTGTCCCTCTCACTCTATTGTCCCTCTCACTCTATTGTCCCTCTCAATAAATTGTCCCTCTCACTCTATTGTCCCTCTCACTCTATTGTCACTCTCACTATATCGTCCCTCTTACTCTATCGTCCCTCTTACTCTATCGTCCCTCTCACTCTATCGTCCCTCTTACTAAATTGTCCCTCTCACTCTATTGTCCCTCTCACAAAATTGTCCCTCTCACTATATTGTCCCTCTCACTCTATTGTCCCTCTCACTATAATGTCCCTCTCACTCTATTGTCCCTCTCACTATATCGTCCCTCTCACTCTATTGTCCCTCTCACTCTATTGTCCCTCTCACTATATCGTCCCTCTTACTCTATCGTCCCGCTCACTCTATTGTCCCTCTCACTAAATTGTCCCTCTCACTCTATTGTCCCTCTCACTATATTGTCCCTCTCACTATATTGTCCCTCTCACTCTATTGTCCCTCTCACTCTATTGTCCCTCTCACTCTATTGTCCCTCTCACTCTATTGTCCCTCTCACTATATTGTCCCTCTCACTCTATTGTCCCTCTCACTAAATTGTCCCTCTCGCTCTATTGTCCCTCTCGCTATGACGTCCCTCTCACTCTATTGTCCCTCACTCTATTGTCCCTCTCACTATGACGTCCCTCTCACTCTATTGTCCCTCACTCTATTGTCCCTCTCACTAAATATTCCCTCTCACTCTATTGTCCCTCTCACTCTATTGTCCCTCTCACTATATTGTCCCTCTCACTCTATTGTCCCTCTCACTCTATTGTCCCTCTCACTATATTTTCCCTCTCACTCTATTGTCCCTCTCACTCTATTGTCCCTCTTACTCTATTGCCCCTCTCTCTCTCTCACTCTATTGTCCCTCTCACTATATTGTCCCTCTCACTCTATTGTCCCTCTCACTCTAATGTCCCTCTCACTCTATTGTCCCTCTCACTCTATCGTCCCTCTCACTATATTGTCCCTCTCACTCTATTGTCCCTCTCACTAAATTGTCCCTCTCACTAAATTGTCCCTCTCACTCTATCGTCCCTCTCACTAAATTGTCCCTCTCACTCTATTGTCCCTCTCACTATATTGTCCCTCTCACTCTATTGTCCCACTCACTCTATTGTCCCTCTCACTAAATTGTCCCTCTCACTAAATTGTCCCTCTCACTATATTGTCCCTCTCACTCTATTGTCCCTCTCACTATAATGTCCCTCTCACTCTATTGTAAATAGAGTGAGAGGGACAATTCAGTGAGAGGGACAATTTAGTGAGAGGGACAATAGAGTGAGAGGGACAATTTAGTGAGAGGGACAATAGAGTGAGCGGGACGATAGAGTAAGAGGGACGATAGAGTAAGAGGGACGATATAGTGAGAGGGACAATAGAGTGAGCGGGACGATAGAGTAAGAGGGACGATATAGTGAGAGGGACAATAGAGTGAGAGGGACAATAGAGTGAGAGGGACATTATAGTGAGAGGGACAATAGAGTGCCTCTCACTATATTGTCCCTCTTACTCTATCGTCCCTCTCACTCTATTGTCCCTCTCAATAAATTGTCCCTCTCACTCTATTGTCCCACTCACTAAATTGTCCCTCTCACTCTATTGTCCCTCTCACTATATTGTCCGCGTCACTCTATTGTCCCTCTCACTATATTGTCCCTCTCACTCTATTGTCCCTCTCAATCTATTGTCCCTCTCACTATATTGTCCGCCTCACTCTATTGTCCCTCTCACTCTATTGTCCCTCTCACTATACTGTCCCTCTCACTCTATTGTCCCTCTCGCTCTAATGTCCCTCTCATTTTATTGTCCCTCTCGCTCTATTGTCCCTCTCACTAAATTGTGCCTCTCGCTCTATTGTCCCTCTCACTAAATTGTCCCTCTCACTCTATTGTCCCTCTCACTAAATTGTCCCTCTCACTCTATTGTCCCTCTCAATAAATTGTCCCTCTCACTCTATTGTCCCTCTCGCTCTATTGTCCCTCTCACTCTATTGTCCCTCTCACTCTATTGTCCCTCTCACTAAATTGTCCATCTCACTCTATTGTCCCTCTCACTCTATTGTCACTCTCACTATATCGTCCCTCTTACTCTATCGTCCCTCTTACTCTATCGTCCCTCTCACTCTATCGTCCCTCTTACTAAATTGTCCCTCCACTGTATTGTCCCTCTCACAAAATTGTCCCTCTAACTATATTGTCCCTCTCACTCTATTGTCCCTCTCACTATAATGTCCCTCTCACTCTATTGTCCCTCTCACTATATCGTCCCTCTCACTCTATTGTCCCTCTCACTCTATTGTCCCTCTCACTATATCGTCCCTCTTACTCTATCGTCCCGCTCACTCTATTGTCCCTCTCACTAAATTGTCCCTCTCACTCTATTGTCCCTCTCACTCTATTGTCCCTCTCACTATATTGTCCCTCTCACACTATTGTCCCTCTCACTCTATTGTCCCTCTCACTCTATTGTCCCTCTCACTCTATTGTCCCTCTCACTCTATTGTCCCTCTCACTAAATTGTCCCTCTCGCTCTATTGTCCCTCTCACTATGATGTCCCTCTCACTCTATTGTCCCTCACTCTATTGTCCCTCTCACTATGACGTCCCTCTCACTCTATTGTCCCTCTCACTCTATTGTCCCTCTCACTCTATTGTCCCTCTCACTATATTGTCCCTCTCACTCTATTGTCCCTCTCACTCTATTGTCCCTCTCACTATATTTTCCCTCTCACTCTATTGTCCCTCTCACTCTATTGTCCCTCTTACTCTATTGCCCCTCTGTCTCTCTCACTCTATTGTCCCTCTCACTCTATTGTCCCTCTCACTATATTGTCCCTCTCACTCTATTGTCCCTCTCACTCTATTGTCCCTCTTACTCTATTGCCCCTCTCTCTCTCTCACTCTCTTGTCCCTCTCAGTATATTGTCCCTCTCACTAAATTGTCCCTCTCACTCTATTGTCCCTCTCGCTCTATTGTCCCTCTTACTCTAATGTCCCTCTCACTCTATCGTCCCTCTCACTATATTGTCCCTCTCACTCTATTGTCCCTCTCACTAAATTGTCCCTCTCACTAAATTGTCCCTCTCACTCTATCGTCCCTCTCACTAAATTGTCCCTCTCACTCTATTGTCCCTCTCACTATATTGTCCCTCTCACTCTTTTGTCCCACTCACTCTATTGTCCCTCTCACTAAATTGTCCCTCTCACTCTATTGTCCCTCTCACTCTATTGTCCCTCTCAATAAATTGTCCCTCTCACTCTATTGTCCCTCTCGCTCTATTGTCCCTCTCACTCTATTGTCCCTCTCACTCTATTGTCCCTCTCACTAAATTGTCCCTCTCACTCTATTGTCCCTCTCACTAAATTGTCCCTCTCACTATATTGTCCCTCTCACTATATTGTCCCTCTCACTCTATTGTCCCTCTCACTAAATTGTCCCTCTCGCTCTATTGTCCCTCTCACTATGACGTCCCTCTCACTCTATTGTCCCTCACTCTATTGTCCCTCTCACTATGACGTCCCTCTCACTCTATTGTCCCTCACTCTATTGTCCCTCTCACTAAATATTCCCTCTCACTCTATTGTCCCTCTCACTCTATTGTCCCTCTCACTCTATTGTCCCTCTCACTATATTGTCCCTCTCACTCTATTGTCCCTCTCACTCTATTGTCCCTCTCACTCTATTGTCCCTCTCACTATATTTTCCCTCTCACTCTATTGTCCCTCTCGCTCTATTGTCCCTCTCACTCTATTGTCCCTCTCACTCTATTGTCCCTCTCACTAAATTGTCCCTCTCACTCTATTGTCCCTCTCACTAAATTGTCCCTCTCACTATATTGTCCCTCTCACTCTATTGTCCCTCTCACTATAATGTCCCTCTCACTCTATTGTCACTCTCACTATATCGTCCCTCTTACTCTATCGTCCCTCTTACTCTATCATCCCTCTCACTCTATCGTCCCTCTTACTAAATTGTCCCTCTCACTCTATTGTCCCTCTCACAAAATTGTCCCTCTCACTATATTGTCCCTCTCACTCTATTGTCCCTCTCACTATAATGTCCCTCTCACTCTATTGTCCCTCTCACTATATCGTCCCTCTCACTCTATTGTCCCTCTCACTCTATTGTCCCTCTCACTATATCGTCCCTCTTACTCTATCGTCCCGCTCACTCTATTGTCCCTCTCACTAAATTGTCCCTCTCACTCTATTGTCCCTCTCACTATATTGTCCCTCTCACACTATTGTCCCTCTCACTCTATTGTCCCTCTCACTCTATTGTCCCTCTCACTCTATTGTCCCTCTCACTCTATTGTCCCTCTCACTATATTGTCCCTCTCACTCTATTGTCCCTCTCACTAAATTGTCCCTCTCGCTCTATTGTCCCTCTCACTATGACGTCCCTCTCACTCTATTGTCCCTCACTCTATTGTCCCTCTCACTATGACGTCCCTCTCACTCTATTGTCCCTCACTCTATTGTCTCTCTCACTAAATATTCCCTCTCACTCTATTGTCCCTCTCACTCTATTGTCCCTCTCACTATATTGTCCCTCTCACTATATTGTCCCTCTCACTCTATTGTCCCTCTCACTATATTTTCCCTCTCACTCTATTGTCCCTCTCACTCTATTGTCCCTCTTACTCTATTGCCCCTCTCTCTCTCTCACTCTATTGTCCCTCTCACTCTATTGTCCCTCTCACTATATTGTCCCTCTCACTCTATTGTCCCTCTCACTCTATTGTCCCTCTCACTATATTGTCCGCGTCACTCTATTGTCCCTCTCACTATATTGTCCCTCTCACTCTATTGTCCCTCTCACTATATTGTCCCTCTCACACTATTGTCCCTCTCACTCTATTGTCCCTCTCACTCTATTGTCTCTCTCACTCTATTGTCCCTCTCACTATATTGTCCCTCTCACTCTATTGTCCCTCTCACTCTATTGTCCCTCTTACTCTATTGCCCCTCTCGCTCTCTCACTCTCTTGTCCCTCTCAGTATATTGTCCCTCTCACTAAATTGTCCCTCTCACTCTATTGTCCCTCTCGCTCTATTGTCCCTCTTACTCTAATGTCCCTCTCACTCTATTGTCCCTCTCACTCTATCGTCCCTCTCACTATATTGTCCCTCTCACTCTATTGTCCCTCTCACTAAATTGTCCCTCTCACTAAATTGTCCCTCTCACTCTATCGTCCCTCTCACTAAATTGTCCCTCTCGCTCTATTGTCCCTCTCACTATGACGTCCCTCTCACTCTATTGTCCCTCACTCTATTGTCCCTCTCACTATGACGTCCCTCTCACTCTATTGTCCCTCACTCTATTGTCTCTCTCACTAAATATTCCCTCTCACTCTATTGTCCCTCTCACTCTATTGTCCCTCTCACTATATTGTCCCTCTCACTATATTGTCCCTCTCACTCTATTGTCCCTCTCACTATATTTTCCCTCTCACTCTATTGTCCCTCTCACTCTATTGTCCCTCTTACTCTATTGCCCCTCTCTCTCTCTCACTCTATTGTCCCTCTCACTCTATTGTCCCTCTCACTATATTGTCCCTCTCACTCTATTGTCCCTCTCACTCTATTGTCCCTCTCACTATATTGTCCGCGTCACTCTATTGTCCCTCTCACTATATTGTCCCTCTCACTCTATTGTCCCTCTCACTATATTGTCCCTCTCACACTATTGTCCCTCTCACTCTATTGTCCCTCTCACTCTATTGTCTCTCTCACTCTATTGTCCCTCTCACTATATTGTCCCTCTCACTCTATTGTCCCTCTCACTCTATTGTCCCTCTTACTCTATTGCCCCTCTCGCTCTCTCACTCTCTTGTCCCTCTCAGTATATTGTCCCTCTCACTAAATTGTCCCTCTCACTCTATTGTCCCTCTCGCTCTATTGTCCCTCTTACTCTAATGTCCCTCTCACTGTATTGTCCCTCTCACTCTATCGTCCCTCTCACTATATTGTCCCTCTCACTCTATTGTCCCTCTCACTAAATTGTCCCTCTCACTAAATTGTCCCTCTCACTCTATCGTCCCTCTCACTAAATTGTCCCTCTCACTCTATTGTCCCTCTCACTCTATTGTCCCACTCACTCTATTGTCCCTCTCACTAAATTGTCCCTCTCACTAAATTGTCCCTCTCACTATATTGTCCCTCTCACTCTATTGTCCCTCTCACTATAATGTCCCTCTCACTCTATTGTAAATAGAGTGAGAGGGACAATTCAGTGAGAGGGACAATTTAGTGAGAGGGACAATAGAGTGAGAGGGACAATTTAGTGAGAGGGACAATAGAGTGAGCGGGACGATAGAGTAAGAGGGACGATAGAGTAAGAGGGACGATATAGTGAGAGGGACAATAGAGTGAGCGGGACGATAGAGTAAGAGGGACGATATAGTGAGAGGGACAATAGAGTGAGAGGGACAATAGAGTGAGAGGGACATTATAGTGAGAGGGACAATAGAGTGCCTCTCACTATATTGTCCCTCTTACTCTATCGTCCCTCTCACTCTATTGTCCCTCTCAATAAATTGTCCCTCTCACTCTATTGTCCCACTCACTAAATTGTCCCTCTCACTCTATTGTCCCTCTCACTCTATTGTCCCTCTCACTCTATTGTCCGCGTCACTCTATTGTCCCTCTCACTATATTGTCCCTCTCACTCTATTGTCCCTCTCAATCTATTGTCCCTCTCACTATATTGTCCGCCTCACTCTATTGTCCCTCTCACTCTATTGTCCCTCTCACTATACTGTCCCTCTCACTCTATTGTCCCTCTCGCTCTAATGTCCCTCTCATTTTATTGTCCCTCTCGCTCTATTGTCCCTCTCACTAAATTGTGCCTCTCGCTCTATTGTCCCTCTCACTAAATTGTCCCTCTCACTCTATTGTCCCTCTCACTAAATTGTCCCTCTCACTCTATTGTCCCTCTCAATAAATTGTCCCTCTCACTCTATTGTCCCTCTCGCTCTATTGTCCCTCTCACTCTATTGTCCCTCTCACTCTATTGTCCCTCTCACTAAATTGTCCATCTCACTCTATTGTCCCTCTCACTCTATTGTCACTCTCACTATATCGTCCCTCTTACTCTATCGTCCCTCTTACTCTATCGTCCCTCTCACTCTATCGTCCCTCTTACTAAATTGTCCCTCCACTGTATTGTCCCTCTCACAAAATTGTCCCTCTAACTATATTGTCCCTCTCACTCTATTGTCCCTCTCACTATAATGTCCCTCTCACTCTATTGTCCCTCTCACTATATCGTCCCTCTCACTCTATTGTCCCTCTCACTCTATTGTCCCTCTCACTATATCGTCCCTCTTACTCTATCGTCCCGCTCACTCTATTGTCCCTCTCACTAAATTGTCCCTCTCACTCTATTGTCCCTCTCACTCTATTGTCCCTCTCACTATATTGTCCCTCTCACACTATTGTCCCTCTCACTCTATTGTCCCTCTCACTCTATTGTCCCTCTCACTCTATTGTCCCTCTCACTAAATTGTCCCTCTCGCTCTATTGTCCCTCTCACTATGACGTCCCTCTCACTCTATTGTCCCTCACTCTATTGTCCCTCTCACTATGACGTCCCTCTCACTCTATTGTCCCTCTCACTCTATTGTCCCTCTCACTATATTGTCCCTCTCACTCTATTGTCCCTCTCACTCTATTGTCCCTCTCACTATATTTTCCCTCTCACTCTATTGTCCCTCTCACTCTATTGTCCCTCTTACTCTATTGCCCCTCTGTCTCTCTCACTCTATTGTCCCTCTCACTCTATTGTCCCTCTCACTATATTGTCCCTCTCACTCTATTGTCCCTCTCACTCTATTGTCCCTCTTACTCTATTGCCCCTCTCTCTCTCTCACTCTCTTGTCCCTCTCAGTATATTGTCCCTCTCACTAAATTGTCCCTCTCACTCTATTGTCCCTCTCGCTCTATTGTCCCTCTTACTCTAATGTCCCTCTCACTCTATCGTCCCTCTCACTATATTGTCCCTCTCACTCTATTGTCCCTCTCACTAAATTGTCCCTCTCACTAAATTGTCCCTCTCACTCTATCGTCCCTCTCACTAAATTGTCCCTCTCACTCTATTGTCCCTCTCACTATATTGTCCCTCTCACTCTTTTGTCCCACTCACTCTATTGTCCCTCTCACTAAATTGTCCCTCTCACTCTATTGTCCCTCTCACTCTATTGTCCCTCTCAATAAATTGTCCCTCTCACTCTATTGTCCCTCTCGCTCTATTGTCCCTCTCACTCTATTGTCCCTCTCACTCTATTGTCCCTCTCACTAAATTGTCCCTCTCACTCTATTGTCCCTCTCACTAAATTGTCCCTCTCACTATATTGTCCCTCTCACTATATTGTCCCTCTCACTCTATTGTCCCTCTCACTAAATTGTCCCTCTCGCTCTATTGTCCCTCTCACTATGACGTCCCTCTCACTCTATTGTCCCTCACTCTATTGTCCCTCTCACTATGACGTCCCTCTCACTCTATTGTCCCTCACTCTATTGTCCCTCTCACTAAATATTCCCTCTCACTCTATTGTCCCTCTCACTCTATTGTCCCTCTCACTCTATTGTCCCTCTCACTATATTGTCCCTCTCACTCTATTGTCCCTCTCACTCTATTGTCCCTCTCACTCTATTGTCCCTCTCACTATATTTTCCCTCTCACTCTATTGTCCCTCTCGCTCTATTGTCCCTCTCACTCTATTGTCCCTCTCACTCTATTGTCCCTCTCACTAAATTGTCCCTCTCACTCTATTGTCCCTCTCACTAAATTGTCCCTCTCACTATATTGTCCCTCTCACTCTATTGTCCCTCTCACTATAATGTCCCTCTCACTCTATTGTCACTCTCACTATATCGTCCCTCTTACTCTATCATCCCTCTCACTCTATCGTCCCTCTTACTAAATTGTCCCTCTCACTCTATTGTCCCTCTCACAAAATTGTCCCTCTCACTATATTGTCCCTCTCACTCTATTGTCCCTCTCACTATAATGTCCCTCTCACTCTATTGTCCCTCTCACTATATCGTCCCTCTCACTCTATTGTCCCTCTCACTCTATTGTCCCTCTCACTATATCGTCCCTCTTACTCTATCGTCCCGCTCACTCTATTGTCCCTCTCACTAAATTGTCCCTCTCACTCTATTGTCCCTCTCACTATATTGTCCCTCTCACACTATTGTCCCTCTCACTCTATTGTCCCTCTCACTCTATTGTCCCTCTCACTCTATTGTCCCTCTCACTCTATTGTCCCTCTCACTATATTGTCCCTCTCACTCTATTGTCCCTCTCACTAAATTGTCCCTCTCGCTCTATTGTCCCTCTCACTATGACGTCCCTCTCACTCTATTGTCCCTCACTCTATTGTCCCTCTCACTATGACGTCCCTCTCACTCTATTGTCCCTCACTCTATTGTCTCTCTCACTAAATATTCCCTCTCACTCTATTGTCCCTCTCACTCTATTGTCCCTCTCACTATATTGTCCCTCTCACTATATTGTCCCTCTCACTCTATTGTCCCTCTCACTATATTTTCCCTCTCACTCTATTGTCCCTCTCACTCTATTGTCCCTCTTACTCTATTGCCCCTCTCTCTCTCTCACTCTATTGTCCCTCTCACTCTATTGTCCCTCTCACTATATTGTCCCTCTCACTCTATTGTCCCTCTCACTCTATTGTCCCTCTTACTCTATTGCCCCTCTCTCTCTCTCACTCTCTTGTCCCTCTCAGTATATTGTCCCTCTCACTAAATTGTCCCGCTCACTCTATTGTCCCTCTCGCTCTATTGTCCCTCTCACTCTAATGTCCCTCTCACTCTATTGTCCCTCTCACTCTATCGTCCCTCTCACTATATTGTCCCTCTCACTCTATTGTCCCTCTCACTAAATTGTCCCTCTCACTAAATTGTCCCTCTCACTCTATCGTCCCTCTCACTAAATTGTCCCTCTCACTCTATTGTCCCTCTCACTATATTGTCCCTCTCACTCTATTGTCCCTCTCACTATATTGTCCCTCTCACTCTATTGTCCCTCTCACTAAATTGTCCCTCTCACTCTATTGTCCCTCTCACTATATTGTCCCTCTCACTCTATTGTCCCTCTCACTCTATTGTCCCTCTCACTAAATTGTCCCTCTCACTCTATTGTCCCTCTCACTCTATTGTCCCTCTCACTATATTGTCCCTCTCACTCTATCGTCCCTCTCACTATATTGTCCCTCTCACTAAATTGTCCCTCTCACTCTATTGTCCCTCTCAATAAATTGTCCCTCTCACTAAATTGTCCCGCTCACTATATTGTCCCTCTCACTCTATTGTCCCTCTCACTATAATGTCCCTCTCACTCTATTGTCAATAGAGTGAGAGGGACAATTCAGTGAGAGGGACAATTTAGTGAGAGGGACAATAGAGTGAGAGGGACAATTTAGTGAGAGGGACAATAGAGTGAGCGGGACGATAGAGTAAGAGGGACGATAGAGTAAGAGGGACGATATAGTGAGAGGGACAATAGAGTGAGCGGGACGATAGAGTAAGAGGGACGATATAGTGAGAGGGACAATAGAGTGAGAGGGACAATAGAGTGAGAGGGACATTATAGTGAGAGGGACAATAGAGTGCCTCTCACTATATTGTCCCTCTTACTCTATCGTCCCTCTCACTCTATTGTCCCTCTCAATAAATTGTCCCTCTCACTCTATTGTCCCACTCACTAAATTGTCCCTCTCACTCTATTGTCCCTCTCACTATATTGTCCGCGTCACTCTATTGTCCCTCTCACTATATTGTCCCTCTCACTCTATTGTCCCTCTCACTCTATTGTCCCTCTCAATCTATTGTACCTCTCACTATATTGTCCGCCTCACTCGATTGTCCCTCTCACTATATTGTCCCTCTCACTCTATTGTCCCTCTCACTATACTGTCCCTCTCGCTCTATTGTCCCTCTCTCTCTCTCACTCTATTGTCCCTCTCATTCTAATGTCCCTCTCATTTTATTGTCCTTCTCACTCTATTGTCCCTCTCACTAAATTGTCCCTCTCACTCTATTGTCCTTCTCACTCTATTGTCCCTCTCACTCTATTGTCCCTCTCACTCTATTGTCCCTCTCACTATACTGTCCCTCTCTTTCTATTGTCCCTCTCGCTCTATTGTCCCTCTCTCTCTCTCACTCTATTGTCCCTCTCGCTCTAATGTCCCTCTCATTTTATTGTCCCTCTCGCTCTATTGTCCCTCTCACTAAATTGTGCCTCTCGCTCTATTGTCCCTCTCAATAAATTGTCCCTCTCACTCTATTGTCCCTCTCACTAAATTGTCCCTCTCACTCTATTGTCCCTCTCAATAAATTGTCCCTCTCACTCTATTGTCCCTCTCGCTCTATTGTCCCTCTCACTCTATTGTCCCTCTCACTCTATTGTCCCTCTCACTAAATTGTCCCTCTCACTCTATTGTCCCTCTCACTAAATTGTCCCTCTCACTATATTGTCCCTCTCACTCTATTGTCCCTCTCACTATAATGTCCCTCTCACTCTATTGTCCCTCTCACTATATCGTCCCTCTCACTCTATTGTCCCTCTCACTCTATTGTCCCTCTCACTATATCGTCCCTCTTACTCTATCGTCCCTCTTACTCTATCGTCCCGCTCACTCTATTGTCCCTCTCACTCTATTGTCCCTCTCACTCTATTGTCCCTCTCACTATATTGTCCCTCTCACACTATTGTCCCTCTCACTCTATTGTCCCTCTCACTCTATTGTCCCTCTCACTCTATTGTCCCTCTCACTATATTGTCCCTCTCACTCTATTGTCCCTCTCACTAAATTGTCCCTCTCGCTCTATTGTCCCTCTCACTATGACGTCCCTCTCACTCTATTGTCCCTCACTCTATTGTCCCTCTCACTATGACGTCCCTCTCACTCTATTGTCCCTCACTCTATTGTCCCTCTCACTCTATTGTCCCTCTCACTCTATTGTCCCTCTCACTATATTGTCCCTCTCACTCTATTGTCCCTCTCACTAAATTTTCCCTCTCACACTATTGTCCCTCTCACTCTATTGTCCCTCTCACTATATTGTCCCTCTCACTCTATTGTCCCTCTCACTCTATTGTCCCTCTTACTCTATTGCCCCTCTCTCTCTCTCACTCTATTGTCCCTCTCAGTATATTGTCCCTCTCACTAAATTGTCCCTCTCACTCTATTGTCCCTCTCGCTCTATTGTCCCTCTTACTCTAATGTCCCTATCACTCTTTTGTCCCTCTCACTCTATTGTCCCTCTCACTAAATTGTCCCTCTCACTCTATTGTCCCTCTCACTCTATTGTCCCTCTCACTAAATTGTCCCTCGCACACTATTGTCCCTCTCACTCTAATGTCCCTCTCACTCTATTGTCCCTCTCACTCTATTGGCAATATAGTGAGAGGGACAATAGAGTGAGGGACAATAGAGTGAGAGGGACAATTTAGTGAGAGGGATGATAGAGTGAGAGGGACGATAGAGTAAGAGGGACGATATAGTGAGAGGGACAATTCAGTGAGAGGGACAATTTAGTGAGAGGGACAATTCAGTGAGAGGGACAATTTAGTGAGAGGGACAATAGAGTGAGCGGGACGATAGAGTAAGAGGGACGATATAGTGAGAGGGACAATAGAGTGAGAGGGACAATAGAGTGAGAGGGACATTATAGTGAGAGGGACAATAGAGTGCCTCTCACTATATTGTCCCTCTTACTCTATTGTCCCTCTCACTATATTGTCCCTCTCACACTATTGTCCCTCTCACTCTATTGTCCCTCTCACTCTATTGTCCCTCTCACTCTATTGTCCCTCTCACTCTATTGTCCCTCTCACTATATTGTCCCTCTCACCCTATTGTCCCTCTCACTAAATTGTCCCTCTCGCTCTATTGTCCCTCTCACTATGACGTCCCTCTCACTCTATTGTCCCTCACTCTATTGTCCCTCTCACTATGACGTCCCTCTCACTCTATTGTCCCTCACTCTATTGTCTCTCTCACTAAATATTCCCTCTCACTCTATTGTCCCTCTCACTCTATTGTCCCTCTCACTATATTGTCCCTCTCACTATATTGTCCCTCTCACTCTATTGTCCCTCTCACTAAATTTTCCCTCTCACACTATTGTCCCTCTCACTCTATTGTCCCTCTCACTATATTGTCCCTCTCACTCTATTGTCCCTCTCACTCTATTGTCCCTCTTACTCTATTGCCCCTCTCTCTCTCTCACTCTATTGTCCCTCTCAGTATATTGTCCCTCTCACTAAATTGTCCCTCTCACTCTATTGTCCCTCTCGCTCTATTGTCCCTCTTACTCTAATGTCCCTATCACTCTTTTGTCCCTCTCACTCTATTGTCCCTATCACTAAATTGTCCCTCTCACTCTATTGTCCCTCTCACTCTATTGTCCCTCTCACTAAATTGTCCCTCGCACACTATTGTCCCTCTCACTCTAATGTCCCTCTCACTCTATTGTCCCTCTCACTCTATTGTCCCTCTCACTATATCGTCCCTCTTACTCTATCGTCCCTCTCACTCTATCATCCCTCTCACTAAATTGTCCCTCTCACTCTATTGTCCCTCACTCTATTGTCCCTCTCACTATATTGTCAATAGAGTGAGAGGGACAATTCAGTGAGAGGGACAATTTAGTGAGAGGGACAATAGAGTGAGAGGGACAATTTAGTGAGAGGGACAATAGAGTGAGCGGGACGATAGAGTAAGAGGGACGATATAGTGAGAGGGACAATAGAGTGAGAGGGACAATAGAGTGAGAGGGACATTATAGTGAGAGGGACAATAGAGTGCCTCTCACTATATTGTCCCTCTTACTCTATCGTCCCTCTCACTCTATTGTCCCTCTCAATAAATTGTCCCTCTCACTCTATTGTCCCACTCACTAAATTGTCCCTCTCACTCTATTGTCCCTCTCACTCTATTGTCCCTCTCACTATATTGTCCGCGTCACTCTATTGTCCCTCTCACTATATTGTCCCTCTCACTATACTGTCCCTCTCGCTCTATTGTCCCTCTCTCTCTCTCACTCTATTGTCCCTCTCGCTCTAATGTCCCTCTCATTTTATTGTCCTTCTCACTCTATTGTCCCTCCACTAAATTGTCCCTCTCACTCTATTGTCCTTCTCACTCTATTGTCCCTCTCACTCTATTGTCCCTCTCACTATATTGTCCCTCTCACTCTATTGTCCCTCTCACTATACTGTCCCTCTCTTTCTATTGTCCCTCTCGCTCTATTGTCCCTCTCTCTCTCTCACTCTATTGTCCCTCTCGCTCTAATGTCCCTCTCATTTTATTGTCCCTCTCGCTCTATTGTCCCTCTCACTAAATTGTGCCTCTCGCTCTATTGTCCCTCTCAATAAATTGTCCCTCTCACTCTATTGTCCCTCTCACTAAATTGTCCCTCTCACTCTATTGTCCCTCTCAATAAATTGTCCCTCTCACTCTATTGTCCCTCTCGCTCTATTGTCCCTCTCACTCTATTGTCCCTCTCACTCTATTGTCCCTCTCAGTAAATTGTCCCTCTCACTAAATTGTCCCTCTCACTATATTGTCCCTCTCACTCTATTGTCCCTCTCACTATAATGTCCCTCTCACTCTATTGTCCCTCTCACTATATCGTCCCTCTCACTCTATTGTCCCTCTCACTCTATTGTCCCTCTCACTATATCGTCCCTCTTACTCTATCGTCCCTCTTACTCTATCGTCCCGCTCACTCTATTGTCCCTCTCACTCTATTGTCCCTCTCACTCTATTGTCCCTCTCACTATATTGTCCCTCTCACACTAATGTCCCTCTCACTCTATTGTCCCTCTCACTCTATTGTCCCTCTCACTCTATTGTCCCTCTCACTATATTGTCCCTCTCACTCTATTGTCCCTCTCACTAAATTGTCCCTCTCGCTCTATTGTCCCTCTCACTATGACGTCCCTCTCACTCTATTGTCCCTCACTCTATTGTCCCTCTCACTATGACGTCCCTCTCACTCTATTGTCCCTCACTCTATTGTCCCTCTCACTAAATATTCCCTCTCACTCTATTGTCCCTCTCACTCTATTGTCCCTCTCACTATATTGTCCCTCTCACTCTATTGTCCCTCTCACTAAATTTTCCCTCTCACACTATTGTCCCTCTCACTCTATTGTCCCTCTCACTATATTGTCCCTCTCACTCTATTGTCCCTCTTACTCTATTGCCCCTCTCTCTCTCTCACTCTATTGTCCCTCTCAGTATATTGTCCCTCTCACTAAATTGTCCCTCTCACTCTATTGTCCCTCTTACTCTAATGTCCCTATCACTCTATTGTCCCTCTCACTCTATTGTCCCTCTCACTAAATTGTCCCTCTCACTCTATTGTCCCTCTCACTCTATTGTCCCTCTCACTAAATTGTCCCTCGCACACTATTGTCCCTCTCACTCTAATGTCCCTCTCACTCTATTGTCCCTCTCACTCTATTGTCCCTCTCACTCTATTGTCCCTCTCACTATATCGTCCCTCTTACTCTATCGTCCCTCTCACTCTATCATCCCTCTCACTAAATTGTCCCTCTCACTCTATTGTCCCTCACTCTATTGTCCCTCTCACTATATTGTCAATAGAGTGAGAGGGACAATTCAGTGAGAGGGACAATTTAGTGAGAGGGACAATAGAGTGAGAGGGACAATTTAGTGAGAGGGACAATAGAGTGAGCGGGACGATAGAGTAAGAGGGACGATAGAGTAAGAGGGACGATATAGTGAGAGGGACAATAGAGTGAGCGGGACGATAGAGTAAGAGGGACGATATAGTGAGAGGGACAATAGAGTGAGAGGGACAATAGAGTGAGAGGGACATTATAGTGAGAGGGACAATAGAGTGCCTCTCACTATATTGTCCCTCTTACTCTATCGTCCCTCTCACTCTATTGTCCCTCTCAATAAATTGTCCCTCTCACTCTATTGTCCCACTCACTAAATTGTCCCTCTCACTCTATTGTCCCTCTCACTCTATTGTCCCTCTCACTATATTGTCCGCGTCACTCTATTGTCCCTCTCACTATATTGTCCCTCTCACTCTATTGTCCCTCTCAATCTATTGTCCCTCTCACTATATTGTCCACCTCACTCTATTGTCCCTCTCACTATATTGTCCCTCTCACTATACTGTCCCTCTCACTCTATTGTCCCTCTCGCTCTATTGTCCCTCTCTCTCTCTCACTCTATTGTCCCTCTCGCTCTAATGTCCCTTTCATTTTATTGTCCCTCTCGCTCTATTGTCCCTCTCACTAAATTGTGCCTCTCGCTCTATTGTCCCTCTCACTAAATTGTCCCTCTCACTCTATTGTCCCTCTCACTAAATTGTCCCTCTCACTCTATTGTCCCTCTCAATAAATTGTCCCTCTCACTCTATTGTCCCTCTCGCTCTATTGTCCCTCTCACTCTATTGTCCCACTCACTAAATTGTCCCTCTCACTCTATTGTCCCTCTCACTCTATTGTCCCTCTCACTATATTGTCCGCGTCACTCTATTGTCCCTCTCACTATATTGTCCCTCTCACTCTATTGTCCCTCTCAATCTATTGTCCCTCTCACTATATTGTCCACCTCACTCTATTGTCCCTCTCACTATATTGTCCCTCTCACTATACTGTCCCTCTCACTCTATTGTCCCTCTCGCTCTATTGTCCCTCTCTCTCTCTCACTCTATTGTCCCTCTCGCTCTAATGTCCCTTTCATTTTATTGTCCCTCTCGCTCTATTGTCCCTCTCACTAAATTGTGCCTCTCGCTCTATTGTCCCTCTCACTAAATTGTCCCTCTCACTCTATTGTCCCTCTCACTAAATTGTCCCTCTCACTCTATTGTCCCTCTCAATAAATTGTCCCTCTCACTCTATTGTCCCTCTCGCTCTATTGTCCCTCTCACTCTATTGTCCCTCTCACTAAATTGTCCCTCTCACTCTATTGTCCCTCTCACTCTATTGTCCCTCTCTCTCTCTCACTCTATATTCCCTCTCGCTCTATTGTCCCTCTCACTCTATTGTCCCTCTCACTCTATTGTCCCTCTCACTATATTGTCCCTCTCACTATATCGTCCCTCTTACTCTATCGTCCCTATTACTCTATCGTCCCTCTCACTCTATTGTCCGTCTCACTCTATTGTCCCTCTCACTATGTCCCTCTCTCTCTCTCTCACACTCTATATTCCCTCTCGCTCTATTGTCCCTCTCACTCTATTGTCCCTCTCGCTCTATTGTCCCTCTCGCTCTATTGTCCCTCTCACTCTATTGTCCCTCTCACTCTATTGTCCCTCTCACTAAATTGTCCCTCTCACTCTATTGTCCTTCTCACTCTATTGTCCCTCTCACTCTATTGTCCCTCTCACTCTATTTTCCCTCTCACTCTATTGTCCTTCTCACTCTATTGTCCCTCTCACTAAATTGTCCCTCTCACTCTATTGTCCTTCTCACTCTATTGTCCCTCTCACTCTATTGTCCTTCTCACTCTATTGTCCCTCTCACTCTATTGTCCCTCTCACTCTATTGTCCCTCTCACTCTATTATTCCTTCTCACTCTATTGTCCCTCTCACTCTATTGTCCCTCTCACTCTATTGTCCCTCTCACTAAATTGTCCTTCTCACTCTATTGTCCTTCTCACTCTATTGTCCCTCTCACTAAATTGTCCCTCTCACTCTATTGTCCCTCTCACTCTATTGTCCCTCTCACTCTATTGTCCTTCTCACTCTATTGTCCCTCTCACTAAATTGTCCCTCTCCCTCTATTGTCCTTCTCACTCTATTGTCCCTCTCACTCTATTGTCCTTCTCACTCTATTGTCCCTCTCACTCTATTGTCCCTCTCACTCTATTGTCCTTCTCACTCTATTGTCCCTCTCACTCTATTGTCCCTCTCACTCTATTGTCCCTCTCACTAAATTGTCCTTCTCACTCTATTTTCCCTCTCACTCTATTGTCCCTCTCACTCTATTGTCCCTCCCTCTCTCTCTCTCTGTTGTCAGTTTACACACAGTAGTCAGCTTGATCTTGTGGGGACCTCCTCCTGCTGCATAACTTCCAACCACTCATCGTCCCAGGGACGATGTTCCTTCACAGTTTTGGTTCCTAAGTGTTTATTGTGATGTTGAACTGTAGGTTCTTTATGAACATCCTGATATTTGATCATTTCTATAAACTATGGTTCATGGTAGTAACTAAATATTTTGTGTATATGAAAGTTATAATATAAATATTCTATCATAATATTCATATTTTTATAATACATAAATATAATAATAGCATATATGTGTAAATGATAAACTAATATTGTTGAATTAGACTTTTTTCACTTTGTTTATTAAATTCACATTGTTTGAAAGGATAGTTTATAGATGTAAACATTTTCATCATTTTTTTTGCTCTAAAACAACAAAGCAAATGTGTTTTCTTTGTTGACCCAGTACTGTGGTGGTCTACGCCCGAACCTCTGATTGTAGACTCGCCCCTGGTTCATTCATCACTGGACATCAGTGATACTTTCAAGTATATTTATTTGATCATCCCTTTGACTGTAAACATATAATCAATCACATGCGTACGATAGATTATTAACGTCAGTTTTATATGTGAATGTTGTCTGGGTGTTATTGTTGACATTAGTTCAACAAACACAAACATTTGTTTACCATGTCAGTGAGTAATGGTTCAGATTATTGACATTAGATAATAGTGGAAGTTCACTTTTTAAGTGTTATTGTTCAGGTTACAACTAGAGTTAGTTCAAACACATTTAAAAAACGTATTCTCTAGAATGTTCCAACAGCTCCCGTTCACTTTGAATGGACGTTCCCAGCCTTCAGCAGCCGTTAACACCCGCTGCCAATGGCAACGACTTTTGTCACTTCAGATTCACGTTACCATGTCACTCCGCAGGGAGTTGTGCCACATTTAAAGTAAATATTCACTAGGTTGTAACAGCTGTTTTATCAAGTCTGTTAGAGTAGGAGCAGGAATGAACTGGAATAACCCTGGAAGAAGTGGAACAGCACCCCTCCACCTTCAGTGTTGGGGGGCTGTTCCACCCCGTCAGGGAATATTTTTCTCATGGGGAATGCATTATCCCTTGCTAAATATAAATACAATGTTAGAAAAAACATTAAATAATGGATGAATAGACTGGTAAACAAGGGCTACCTATAATGAACACCAGACCCAGGTGAACCCCCCCCACACAGAAACATGAACTGAACAATTACATAAAACTGTTAATTTTAAATGTTTATTTCATTATTTGAGACTCATTTATGTTATTGATATGAGAATGAGGGTCACATGAGGGTCACATGAGGGTCA
>CM035794.1:754340-771840 GCA_020466265.1 Siphamia tubifer | reverse complement strand
CTCACACTCACTCACTCACTCACACACACACACACACACACACTCACACACTCACACACACAAACTCACACACTCACTCACACACACACTCACACACTCACTCACACTCACACACTCACACACACAAACTCACACACTCACTCACTCACACACACACACACACACACTCACACACTCACACACACACAAACTCACACACTCACTCACACACACACACACACACTCACACACTCACACACACACAAACTCACACACTCACACACACACACACACACACACACACACACACACACACACCCCTCCCCCCCAGGCTGGGGCATAAATAATCTGGTAAAAGCAGAGTGACAGGCCTGAGCAGCAAAAGAAACCTGACCTTTTCTACATCCATCCCATAATAGACGTGTTGGAACGTTATCAAGCGTGAAGCTGCGGCGAATAAAAACACTTTTGATGTGGATGTTGTCGCCGTGGCGATAAGCAGCTTGTGGACCAATGGAAGGAGGTCCTGCCACGCTTCAGCGTTATGACACCAAGTGGAAGTGATGGGACTTAGTCTGGATACACACAGAGGACTACCAACAACTGGGACATGTTAGAGATGTCCCTGTGTGCTCGCATGCACGTATTATTATTATTATTATGACTTCTTATACAAAAAAATTTTACCAAAATGTTGACGCTAAAATGTGCGGACTGATCTCTAAAGATGTGCTATCTGTCGTATAAAATACGAATCAAATGTCCATCTGAAATGAATTGGACCATGTTTACGTGGCTATAAGGATACATTTGATATATAATGATACATTGTAGCATTTTGCAGTAAATACGAAAAATTCTTCAGATTGTCCCAGAGATGACAGATGTGGTCTCATAATTCCGATATATCGTACGGATTTCACATTATTATACCAAACAAAACTCCATTCATTCTTAATGGGACTGACATAAAAATGACCTTTTTTTTCCAACACTCGTGCTTCTTCATACTTTGTGGCACAGACTTCATTTAAACTTTCAAACACAGTCATTTTTGTGGTGTCTTTAGGATGTGATTGTCATGAGGGTGTGATTTACGGTTGTCGATAGAGAACTCAGTAAATCCACCCTGAAAAGACCAAAATCTGACTTTTTATCAGTGGGTGATGTCATCGCTAGAGCACGAGAGAAGAAAAAATTAAGCTGAAAAATGTCTCAATAACTCGTCCTCACGGCAAAACCATAAATAGTAGACAAACAATCTTTTCCACAAATGTTGCCATGGTTGTGAGAATTCAAACAAACCAGGGTTTGAAGATCTAGCTCTTTTTAAAGTGAAATGACAGGAACCTGTTTGGGATGATGTCAGGGATTTCTGTCAATAGACTTCTATTGGAAAAATCATTTCTGTCTCATGTTGAGTTCAGTGTTTTTCAAATTGTTCTAACTCACTTATTTTTCACAGTACACACATAAAAAGTACATGTACTTGTTCCTCACACCCTCCTGTCACTCATCATCAACTTTGTTTTCACCAATTATTTACACTTTTACCAAAAATCACAGTAGTTCAGAGGCATGGTTTAACATTCAGACAGTCACCTCTGTGTGTCTGCGTGTGGAACTACAGGCTGGTTTCCATGGCAACGGGGAAAGTCCCTTACTCAGAAAATGGGAGGAGCTTTAATAGAAGTGACTCAGTCCACAAACAGTGACAAACAGATTCACATATGAAGTGAACACAGATATTTCTTCCTTTCACCAGAAAACACTACAGCGACAAGAAACAAACACACGCTTACATTTACTTTAACTGATGGATGGAAGTATAGTTTTAACTTTTTATCTCATAATTGTGACTTTTTAATGTGAACAGGAAGTCATGGGAGGTGTGTTTGACACTTACCAGTCGTTCTGACATGGGCGTCTTGTCGCTGGCGGGCAGGTGCTGCTCCAGGGCCAGGACGATGCAGTTGGCGATGATGGTCGCCAGGATCATGTACTCGAACGGAGTGAGAAGGTTAAGGGTCAAACAGGTTCCACATCTGTTCAGCATTATTACAAGTTCAGGAAGTGAAATGATTTTAAAAAAAATGACAAAATCCTAAAAAAATTAGGAAAAATTATTTTGAACTTTTAAAAAAGAAACAAATTGAACACAAATACACAAAGAGGTTGATGAAATAAGTTTAAAAAAAGGTAAATATAAGTAAAGTATTTTTAAACAAGTATTTTAAAGTATAAGTAAATATAACTTACACTTACACCATACTAGGCTAAGCTAGTATTTTTGTGCAGTTAGTGTAGTTTTATAACACATGTAATGAATAGGGATAGCGCGGCTAGGCTACCGCCCATCATCCAAAAATATGTTGGTTTGGGTCAAATCCTCAGGCCACGGGATTCTGACCGCCTACATGTCCCAGTCTGGACACTGGATAAAGATAGAAACATAGATAAATGTGTCCATCCAGGTCAGTCTGTCCTCAACTATGGCTCAGACCAGTTGGACTGTTGCTCTGGATGTCCCAGATATGTGGGAGGGTTTTGGGTTCAGCTGGTTCTGCAGAACCAGGACTTCCACCACCTCCTCCAGGAACTGTCGTCTGGATGACGTCCGCTTTCAACCATATTTTAGCCTCAGTTTTTCTGTCTGTCTCCTTCTGGGTCGGTCCTAACATCATACGTCACCATGTTGGCAACATGTCAACGTTGATTGGCTTTCGTGGCCTGGCATCACACGAATTTGCCTGAAAAGTTCAATATTTTCAACTCTAGCGTTAACACGTATTTGCAACAAAACGTGACGCTCCAAGCTAAGCCTCTCATAATTTTGACTTTTTATCTACATTTTAGCTTTTTATCATATAACTGACTTTTATATCTCATCATTTGTCTTTTTTTCTCATATTTTTCACTTTTCATCTCATAAGCCAGACTGAAACTATTTATTTGAACAGTTTCAGTCTGGCTTTCGTGCCCATCATAGAAACAGTGTTAGTTAAAGTTACTAATGACTTATTATTAGCCACTGACATGGGATTAATATGGGTCCTGGTGTTATTAGACCTTAGTGCAGCCTTTGACACCATTGACCACAGTATCTTAGTGCACAGATTAGAATGTGATATAGGTATTAGAGGAGCAGCCCTCTGCTGCTTTAAATCGTATTTATCTGATCGTTACCAATTTGTTTACGTTAATCAACAATCATCGCAGTTCTCCAGAGTTAATTATGGCGTTCCTCAAGGGTCAGTCCTTGGGCCTATTTTGTTTACACTATATATGCTCCCTTTAGGTAACATCATTAGAAATCATGGCATTAATTTTCATTGTTATGCAGATGACACACAGCTATATTTATCGATTAAACCTGATCAGACCAGACAAATAGATAAACTAAGTACTTGTGTCCAAGACATAAAGACTTGGATGAGTGACAATTATCTTTTATTGAACCCTGAAAAAACTGAAGTCGTTATAATTGGTCCTAAAAATGCCACAGACTCCCTAACTGACCACATAGTTACTGTAGACAACTTAAGTGGAACACCCAGTGACACAGTTAAAAATTTAGGAGTTTTATTTGATCCACATCTTTCATTCAAAGGGTCAGGGGTCAGAGGTCAGGGCACATTAACCAAACATGCAGAACAGCCTTCTTTCACCTGCGCAACATTAGCCAAAATTAGGAATATTCTGTCTAAAACGACTGCAGAAAAATTAATTCATGCATTTGTTACATCACGATTAGATTATTGTAACTCCTTACTTGTAGCGTGTCCTAAATATTCCCTAAAAAGCTTCAACTGGTTCAAAATGCAGCAGCAAGATTATTAACAGGATCAAATAGAAGAGAACACATCACCCCTGTGCTCCAAACCCTGACCCCTGACCCCTAACCCTATCACCCCTGTGCTCCAAACCCTTCACTGGCTACCAGTTGAGTCTAGAATTGAATTTAAAATCCTCCTCCTTACATATAAAACCATTAATGGTATGGGTTAGGGTTAGGGGTCAGAGGTCAGGGGTTAATGGAATGGGCCCCTCTTATTATAAAGATGATCTGGTTCCGTACCAGCCCAATAGAACCCTTTGTTCTCAGAATGCAGGTTTATTGAAAGTTCCTAGGGTTTCTAAAAGTACAGTAGGAGCTAGAGCCTTTAGTTACCATGGTTACTGTCTTATGGAATCATCTTCCCTTTAATATTAAAAACGCCGAAACAGTCTCTACATTTAAAATTAGGCTTAAAACATTCCTGTTTGAGAAAGACTATGGTCAGGTTAGTTAAAAATTATGTGACTCATATATCATGTATACATGATGTATGAGTCACAGTTCAGTCTAGGCTGCCCTAGGAGTTAGAATGCTGGGGGAAGTACAGACACTGAGTTCTTTCTTCTCTTTCTCTCTCTCACACCTGTTTCTGTCATTTTTATAACATATCTTTCATACCAAGTCTGTTCATGACTAGTCACCTGGTGTCCCCTTTCCCCCCTCCCCCCCTGGGGGGAGTGGTGGCTCTACTGACAGTGTCTGCGTGGGAGCCATGGAGGACAGGATCTGCGGTGTCTCGCCTGTGCCGACCTGTGACCCCAGAGCCCCGTCCCTGCCTGTCTGCATCAGCCCCCCCCCCCCTGCATTTATAAATGGACGTTCATCTATAGTCTGTCCGTCCATGGGAGTGGATCTGTCCTTCAATGTGGTTCTCCTCAAGATTTCTTCTTTTTCCCACTGGGTTTGGAAGTTTTTTCTTGCCGAGGAGGAGGGTCTAAGGACAGGGGATGCCTGGGACTTTTCATGTATTTCTGTAGTTGATTGTGTTTTTGCATCAGCGGCTTCAGCTCGTCGAGTTTGTTGCAGAGTAAGTTGACGTTAGATAAGAAGATCCCAGGTAACGCCGTGTGCGTTCCCCTCCTGCGGAGCCTCACCAGGACACCGGCTCGTCTACCCCTCTTTCGCCGTCTCACTTTTTGGACTAAAAAGTGAAACGGATCGGCTACAGGAGCCAAAAAAACTGGAAGAATGTCCGTTGGAGTGAAAGTCCTAATGTTTAGTAGCTCTTCACGGGTGTAAGAGCAGGCAGACACACAATTAACAGACAAAACAGGACGCAGCGAAACTCCATGGCGGCCACTCTGGGAGCCATCTTATTCAATTTCAATTCAATTTTATTTATAAAGCCCTAAATCACAACAAAGTCGTCTCAGAGGGCTTTGCGGATCAAAGACTTCTCCGCCTCATCTGTCCTCTGAGTCCTGGCTCAAGGAAAAGACACCGGACAGCGCGCTCCACCTAGAGGGATTCCAGCTGATCCGTGCTGACTGGGACCCGGGTCTCTCAGGTAAGACCATAGGCGGCGGAGTCTGCTTCTACATCAACAACGGCTGGTGCACTGATGTGACTGTGATCTCCCAACACTGTTGTCCTGCTCTGGAATACTTATTCATCAACTGCAAACCGTTTTACTCCCTGCGCGAGTTCGCTTCATTCATTCTGGGTGCTGTTTACATTCCGCCGGATGGCTCAGCACGCGCTCGCAGACGATATCCACTTTCCCCGATGCTCTGGTTATTGTGCTCAGCGACGTTAACCACTGCAATCTGAGCCACGAACTCCCAAGGTACAAACAGTTTATTAAATGCCCCACCAGGGGAGGGAACACACTGGATCACTGTTACACAACAGTAAAGGACGCGTATCGGGCGATTCCCCGCGCTGCACTCGGACTATCTGACCACGTGATGGTCCACCTGGTTCCCACATACAAACAGAGACTGAAGCTCACAAAGCCACTTGTGAGCACCACGAAGACATGGACCAATGAAGCTGTGGAGGAGCTGCGGACATGCTTCGAGACAACTGACTGGGACATGTTCAAAGGAGCCACACACGATCTGGATGACTACACGGACACGGTGACCTCATACATCCACTTTTGTGAGGAGAGCATTCTACCAACACGCACCAGGGTGAGTTACTCCAATGATAAGCCCTGGTTCACAGCAAAACTATAAGGTATGATACTATAAGATAAGGTATGAAAAAGAAGTTCCTACTTCAAAGGCAGCCTCCCCCTCCTCACCCCCCCCCCCCCCCCCACTTGCGATCACACAACAGGAGGTGCACAGGCAGTTCGGACCCACGCAAGGCCCCCGGCCTGGATGGTGTGTCTCCCGCCACACTGAGACACTATGCGAAGGAGTTGACCCCTGTCCTCACAGGCATCTTCAACTCCTCCCTGAGGTTGTGCCATGTGTCTGCCTGCTTCAAAACCTCCACCATCGTTCCCGTCCCCAAGAAACCACGGATAACTGGACTTAATGACTACAGACCTGTGGTGCTCACCTCCGTAGTCATGAAGTCTTTTGAGCGCCTGATCCTGCCCCACCCCAAGTCCATCACCACTCCCCTCCTGGACCCACTGCAGTTTGCTTACAGAGCCAACAGATCTGTGGATGACGCGGTCAACCTAGCCCTCCACTCCATCCTGCAGCACCTGGACTCCCCGGGAACCTATGCTAGGATCCTGTTTGTAGACTTCAGCTCTGCGTTTAACACTATCCGCCCTGATCTGCTACAGGATAAGCTGTTCCAGCTCAGTGTGCCTGACTCCCTCTGCAGGTGGATCACCGACTTCCTGACAGATCGGAGGCAGTCTGTGCGGCTGGGAAAGACTGTCTCTGACTCTGTCAGCATCAGCACCGGATCCCCCCAGGGCTGCGTACTTTCCCCATTGCTCTTCTCCCTGTACACAAACTGCTGCACCTCAAGCCACCAGTCTGTCAAGCTTATCAAGTTTGCAGAGGACACCACCCTCATTGGGCTCATCTCGAACGGCGATGAGTCTGCTTATAGGAGAGAGGTGTCCCGGCTGGTGTCCTGGTGCAGTCACAACAACCTGCAGCTGAACGCTCAGAAGACTGTGGAGATGATTGTGGACTTCAGGAAAGGCACAGCCCCTCTGCCCCCCCTCGCCCTTACAGATTCCCCCATCACCACTGTGGACTCCTTCCGCTTCCTCGGCACCACCATCACCCAGGACCTTAAATGGGAGACGACAATCAGCTCCCTCATCCAGAAGGCCCAGCAGAGGATGTTCTTCCTGCGGCAGCTGAGAAAGCTCAAGCTGCCCTCCAACATGTTGGTGCAGTTTTACACGGCCATCATCCAGTCCATCCTTACCACCTCCATCACCGTGTGGTACCCTGGAGCCACCACCAGGGACAGACTGAGGCTGCAGCGAGTTGTGCGCGCCGCTGAGAAGGTGATTGGCTGCGGACTCCCATCCATCAAGGACCATTACACCTCGAGGACTAGGAGGCGTGCAGGACGGATCATGGCAGATCCCTCTCACCCTGGACATGCCCTCTTTTCCCCCCTCCCCTCAGGCAGGAGACTACGGTCTATTCGGACCAAAACCTCCCGTTTCATGAACAGTTTCTTCCCCTCGGCCACCAGGCTGCTGAACACCAAAGGACTTAATCAGACTCCCCAGCACTAAGTACAGCAGACTCCCCAGCACTAAGTACAGCAGACTCCCCAGCACTAAGTACAGCAGCCGACACTGGACACATGACCAACATAATGCCTCTGTCTCCTTTGCACTGACTTACACATTACATATTTTTACTATATTTATTTTTATCTTATTCTATCTTGGTGCATGCTTAGCATTTTTATTGTTTTTATATATATTATATAAAATTCTTTTTTTCTCTTTTTCTTTTTATTGATATACTATATGTTGAATGTTGCAGCGTTACACCAGGACAAATTCCTAGTTGTATACTACATGTGTACTATACAAACAATGGCAATAAAACTCTTTCTGATTCTGATTCTGACTCTGGTATTTCAGGCTCAGTTTTTCTTTCTGTCTCCTTACAGGTTGGCCAAGCCTCATACGTCATGATGTTGGCAGCATGTCAACGCTGATCGGCTTTCGTGGGCCGGTGTCACGCGAAGTCGTCTGAAAAGTTCAACTCAAGTCTTTACGTGTATTTGCGGCCAAACGTGATGCTCCAAAGCGTCGCGTGGGGCGAATCTACATCCAAATGCAGAAATGCTCTATTGACTTTGTATGTAATGTCCCCGCTTGAATGTGAACATTGGTGTTGGGTGTGGCTGTAGCGTTAGGCTGGAGCTGAGACGACTGACCTAATTCAGGACGAGTTGTACCCATACGACCAGAGCAGAGTACAGTGGGTTGGTCACCATCGCTCCCAGCATCACAACTGACAAAAACAACATCGTTTACAGACCCATCAGTCATCCATCACCTTCCTGCTGAGTCAACACAACAAGTGAAAGGATTGAATTAGTCCAACCTGACACACACTCTGAAATTAGGCCACAAGTTAAAACATATGTCACTCACCTTCAACTACTGTATTTTCTGCACATAAGGTGCACTGGACTGTAAGGTGCATGAAGTCAAGTTAAAATTTTTAATAAAATAGACAGATGATAGATAAAACAGTTTTCAATTATCTCATAGTTTAGACTTTTTATTTTGTAATTTTGACTTTTTATCTGATCATTTTTAACTTATAACTTGTCATTTTATCTCACGATTTTGACTTCACTTAATACACCTCATAGTGCGGAAAATAGTCATTTCAAATTGTTACGATTTTATTTGCAGTGCTATTACCTGGAAATTGCAGAGTAATTACACTGGAAACTGTATGGAAATGACTTGATATAAGCGTTTATAAAGGCATTATTACCATGAAATAATATAAACATGACACCCTTATGAGTGCTCCCTAATGTGAAGTGTTACCACGGCAACCCACAGGACCATTAACGTGTGTGTTCAGGAAGGCTGAAGCTTACGTCATGTCCTGGAGTTCTTTCTAGAAATAAAAATAAAAGGGTTGATGGTTCTTCCAGATGGTTGATCATTTCTGCTGCTTTTCAATAGCGCTTCATTCTGCCTCCATTTTTACTGGGTCACTGCCCCCGCCACTCACGCTCTATTAACGGCCCTGTGACTTCAAGAAGAACCATTAACCGTTAAGGCCCAGGAATTATTACCCACAAGACACCACACCCCCCCACTGCTCTGACGATGCAACGGCACAACGATTTAATGGAAACCACACGGGTTATTTTTTTATGTATTTATTTATTTTATAATTTTTTTATTATAAACTTTATCTCTCTATTCGTTTTTGTTAAATAATAATCAGATATGTCAAACATGCAAGACACTGGGTTAGAGGTTTTTAGTTCATACTGTGGACCTTTTTCACAATATGTGTAAATACGTCAGAGGAGCATCACCGAACTTCCTGTTAAACGTCCAGACAGTAGAAAGACGCTAATATTGAAAGATTCTTTTCAAGTTCCTGAAGAAATTTGACACTTTTAACATTTGCAGATATTGGAAGAATCATGGAGGAAAATTCACTAACGAAAAAAAAAACTTGATAAAGGCTACGATTTTTTCATTGAGTAAAAAGTATCAAAGTAAATAGAGATACTGTTACTGAAGTGATAAGTCTGTCCACCAGTCATTAGTCTGTCCACCAGTCATTAGTCTGTCCACCAGTCATTAGTCTGTCCACCAGTCATTAGTCTGTCCACCAGTCATTAGTCTGTCCACTTATACCTAGGACTAGGGTTCTATGGTTATGTATGGATAGTATAGAGGACATGGACTATTTGACTATTTTATATTTGTTCTGTCTATGGTTCAAGTCAACGTCTCATTAGCATAATGCTAACGTTATCCCAATGCTATCATAGTCCGTTCCCATTTGTCTCTGGCAGTGTGTGTTTATGTTAGTGTTTGTTTGTCATAATATCTAATGTAGTAGACGGGCAGGTTTTTGTGAGGGTTAGATGTTACCCATGACAAATAAAAAAAGAGGATGGTCCCAAACTCCAGGTTTGATCAGTGTTCATACATTTACTGTGACTTACTGCTGTTGCACTAACTACTGTTCACTGTTCTATCACTATTTACACTCTTTCCTTCCAATGCTACTGTTGTTTACTGCTGACACTGATGTACTGGCATGGAAAGGTTAAAGGTCACAACTACAGTTTAAGGACAACATTACTTATTTGTGTTCACCATAACTTTAAAACCATGGACATTTGTTTTATCTCAACTCATAGCGACGTTAACAGCTGCCGTTTTTGACACCGTTCATATACTGGCTCCTTTTTCCTGTAGGAATAGAATCATTCCAAGGAAAAATGCTAGGGTTTCAAACCGTCATCCCCAGATGTAGTGTTCTGATGTGAAGTGTCTGCTGCAGACGGAAGTGCTCCTGTTTTAATGATAAAACTGGGCCCTTCATAACACTGAATAGCCTGGTCCCATTTTCCTCTAGCTTCACTGTTAACAGGGAAGGAGTGGAAGGAAATATAAGATGCTTCTGGACATGACAACAACATCCTGGTATGTTACAATAACTGTTGGTCTGCACTGTCATCTGTGGCATTTAAGTTTTACTGGTGCAGAAGTAGGGCTACGCTTCTCTGACGTATGTCTGGTGAGAAATGCGGAAGTTGTGTAAAAGGATCATTGCCATCGTGCTTCATCTGTCGTCATCGTCCATATTTTACTAAAACCTTCTCCTCCCTCAAGTCTCCACAGATTTAAATATTGATTTGATCATGTGTTGAATGACTCTGCAGTTATGGACCTGATGAACACTGGGACAGTGGAACTGTCTTTTCACTTTATTGCTGTTATTAATGTAAATCAATAATTAGTTTTACCCTTTAACTCCTGAGACTTTAACAGTAAAAACCAACAAAATAATAACATGAGCAAAAATGGCACAAAAGTGAAGAAATATTATAAAATAAATATTATATATATATTATATATAAAAAATAAATATTTACAAAATAATAACTGACTTAATAATAATAATAATAATAATAAATAAACTAAAATGAAGTATAAATAAATAAATAATATTGTAATTTTAGTTTTGGCTTTATCTTTTTTTCTATCTCTATATCCATGAACATAATAAAAATACAATGAAAATATTTCCAATGTCCCTGTGTTCATCAGGTCCTAACCCTGACCTCTGACCCTAACCTGTGTTCATCAGCTCCTCACAGCTGTGATGTCTGTTATCAATAAAAGTAAAATTCAATAGATGATCAATAAATCAGTCCCTGTGTGTGTGTGTGTGTGTGTGTGTGTGTGTGTGTGTTTTGCTTCTGGGGTAACATCTGACTGAACTACAGTAGAGTTACGGTTATATAACCCTGACTTTTGACCCCTAACCCTAACTGGGTAATGACATATTACTGTGGTTAAAGATGATATTGATAGCAAGAAAAACTAATATTGGATCAATTACTTCCATTGATCTGGATTGAAACTGAAAAGAAGTCTATTGAACTGAGGGAAGAGTATTGATTATAGATTATAGGAGTGATTTTAGATTAACACCAGTTTAATGTGTGCGGTACGACCATTTAACACCAGTTTAAAGTGTGCGGTACGACCGTTTAACACCAGTTTAATGTGTGCGGTACGACCGTTTAACACCAGTTTAATGTGTGCGGTAAGACCATTTAACACCAGTTTAATGTGTGCGGTACGACCATTTAACACCAGTTTAATGTGTGCGGTACGACCATTTAACACCAGTTTAATGTGTGCGGTACGACCATTTAACACCAGTTTAATGTGTGCGGTACGACCGTTTAACACCAGTTTAATGTGTGCGGTACGACCATTTAACACCAGTTTAATGTGTGCGGTACGACCGTTTAACACCAGTTTAATGTGTGTGCGGTACGGCCATTTAACACCAGTTTAATGTGTGCGGTACGACCGTTTAACACCAGTTTACTGTGTGTGCGGTACGGCCATTTAACACCAGTTTAATGTGTGCGGTACGACCGTTTAACACCAGTTTAATGTGTGTGCGGTACGGCCATTTAACACCAGTTTAATGTGTGCGGTACGACCATTTAACACCAGTTTAATGTGTGCAGTACGACCATTTAACACCAGTTTAATGTGTGCGGTACGACCGTTTAACACCAGTTTAATGTGTGCGGTACGACCATTTAACACCAGTTTAATGTGTGTGCGGTACGACCATTTAACACCAGTTTAATGTGTGCGGTACGACCGTTTAACACCAGTTTAATGTGTGCGGTACGACCGTTTAACACCAGTTTAATGTGTGCGGTACGACCGTTTAACACCAGTTTAATGTGTGCGGTAAGACCCTTTAACACCAGTTTAATGTGTGCGGTCCGACCATTTAACACCAGTTTAATGTGTGCGGTACGACCGTTTAACACCAGTTTAATGTGTGCGGTACGACCGTTTAACACCAGTTTAATGTGTGCGGTACGACCGTTTAACACCAGTTTAACGTGTGTGCGGTACGACCGTTTAACACCAGTTTAATGTGTGTGCGGTACGACCATTTAACACCAGTTTAATGTTTGCGGTACGACCATTTAACACCAGTTTAGAACATTTACTAAAAACATAAATAAAACACAAAGCTGAGGTGTCGTCATAGAACTTCTATAACAGCTACAGACTGGGACAGTAAGTTGTTACCATGACAACCTGACAGCGCAGTGGATGAGTTGTGGTTTCCATCTGACAGACCTACTGAAAATGACATGACACGTGGACAACAGCAGACTAAAGCAGTTTGTTCAGTACTGACCTTTGACCCCTAACCCTAAAGCAGTTTGTTCAGTACTGACCTTTGACCCCTAACCCTAAAGCAGTTTTTTCAGTACTGACCTTTGACCCCGAACCCTAAAGCAGTTTGTTCAGTACTGACCTTTGACCCCTAACCCTAAAGCAGTTTGTTCAGTACTGACCTTTGACCCCTAACCCTAAAGCAGTTTGTTATGGACTGACCTTTGACCCCTAACCCTAAAGCAGTTTGTTCAGTACTGACCTTTGACCCCTAACCCTAAAGCAGTTTGTTATGGACTGACCTTTGACCCCTAACCCTAAAGCAGTTTGTTCAGTACTGACCTTTAACCCCTAACCCTAAAGCAGTTTGTTCAGTACTGACCTTTGACCCCTAACCCTAAAGCAGTTTGTTATGGACTGACCTTTGACCCCTAACCCTAAAGCAGTTTGTTCAGTACTGACCTTTAACCCCTAACCCTAAAGCAGTTTGTTCAGTACTGACCTTTGACCCCTAACCCTAAAGCAGTTTGTTATGAACTGACCTTTGACCCCTAACCCTAAAGCAGTTTGTTCAGTACTGACCTTTAACCCCTAACCCTAAAGCAGTTTGTTCAGTACTGACCTTTAACCCCTAACCCTAAAGCAGTTTGTTCAGTACTGACATCACTCAGGGTTTTTTTTTTACATCATATTTAGCAGCCGAATTTACTGTAACATCAGCTTTAACAGAACACATGTACCATTATCTTATAAAAACCTTGTCAGTATACCTTTTTAAAAAGTATCTTCATATTTACACAACTGTACTGGGGCCTACAGCCTCCCCAAACATGTCAAAATAGTAGATCTAAACATAGAACAGTGGTTCCTCTGCTGATCACAGACCCACTTAAATAATCTAAGTAACAAAAAACCTTTACCTCAATTTTTTATATTTATGAAATGAAACCCTCAGACATAAGTACTCTGTACATTACTGTACGTAAACGTTCTTCACTTCTATTGTTGTGTTCAAAGCTCTTTACATTAGCCTCACATTCACACACCAGTAGGTTCTAAGGTCAAAGGTCAGTCCTACTGGGAGACTAAGGGTTCATTGTCTTCGTCCAAGGACACTTGGACACATGGACACTTGGACATGTGGACAGCCAGAGTCGAGACGCGAACCGCCAACCCTTGATCTGTGGACGACCTGCTCTACCAACTGAACCACAGACACATATCTATCATCCCATTGGCTATGAGGGAGCTAAAGGACAGAACCAGCGCTGCCTCGTCAGTCCCTACCAGTGCGTCCACCCAAACCACAACACGTATTCATGATCCACCAGCAGCTCAAAGAAAGTAACTGAAGACAACCAAAATGTGAAGGAACAGAAGCGTCTGCGTTACCAACAACCAGCACCAACAAAAGACATGAGGGATGAAACCCCACCAACCCCTCGAATTTGTGGAAATAAAACATGTCCACGCCCTGACAAGGTATATGCCCCGCCCACCCCAGAAAGATCAGGAAAAGTAGTCAGTCAATGGTTTCTGGGTCTACACCCACCAAAGGTCTGTCAACAAACACAATGGTATGAAATGACCCACATGTCTGGGATGAAAATGACCCACATGTCTGGGATGAAAATGACCCACATGTCTGGGATGAAAATAACCTACATGTCTGGGATGAAAATGACCCACATGTCTGGGATGAAAATGACCCACATGTCTGGGATGAAAATGGTAAATGGACTGCATTTATATAGCGCTTTTCCACCTTCATGGTGCTCAAAGCGCTTTACATTAGCCTCTCATTCACCCATTCACACACACACTCATACACCAGTAGGTTTCTAAGGTCTAAGGTGAGTCCTACTGGGGGCCTAAGCCAGGGTTCAGTGTCTTGCCCAAGGACACTTCGACATGTGGACAGCCAGAGCTGGGACGCGAACCGCCAACCTCCCGGTCATTGGGCGACCCACTCTACCAACTGAGCCACAAGCCGCCCCGGTGACCATGTGACCCACATGTCTGGGAGGAAAATGACCCACATATCTGGGATGAATATGACCCACATGTCTGGGATGAAAATGACCCACATATCTGGGATGAAAATGACCCACATGTCTGGGATGAATATGACCCACATGTCTGGGATGAAAATGACCCACATGTCTGGGATGAATATGACCCACATGTCTGGGATGAAAATGACCCACATGTCTGGGATGAAAATGATCCACATGTCTGCGATGAAAAAACCCCCCACATGTCTGGGATGAAAAAAAAACAAACGTCTGGTTCATTTGAATGGTTTAACGTTTAATGTTCAGTCATAAAGACACATTTACCCACTGACACCAATAAATTACACCTAAAATATACTGTTTATAAAACTGAAAACACATGTTTATACTACTGTTTTTATCATTTAAAGGGTTTAGGGGTAGTATTGGGGGTTTAGTGGGTAATATTGGGGGTTTAGGGGGTAGTATTGGGGGTTTTTGGGGTAGTATTGGGGGTTTTTGAGGTAGTATTGGGGGTGTCTCTCTAGGTCGTCCTCAGACGAGCCTTCCATCATCGTTTCCAGTCATCCCGATTCTCCATACATCTGGCCAGTTCGCTGGTGCTCTGAGCTCCCACGTCCATCTTGAGAATGTCCACATATGTTAGTTTAGGATGTCCTCTTGACCGGCGCCTGTGCGTTGGTTCCCATAGCACAACATTACTGGCCGGCAGCTCTCGGTGCCTTTGGCAGTGTCCTGCTAGTCTCATTCTCCTTACAGCAATCTTCTCGCTCACCCTCGGCACTCCTTCGTAGAGAATTCTGTTGGCTACATGTTCGTTCTTGCTGATGTTAAGCACTGCACGCAGCATCCTGGTGTAGCACCCGTCCAGGGACTTCTTTAGGGTTGGCTCCAGGGTCCAGCATTCGCTGCCATAGAGGAGAACGGACTCCACTGTTGCGTAGAAGAAGTTGAATTTGATTTGGCGGGGGAGGTTGGAATTCCATACACTGGCCATGCCGTTCAAGGCCCTCCATGCAAGTGCCTTCCTCACTTTTAGATCTTGCTCAGTTGAGTTGACCCATGAGCCCAGGTACTTGAAGTCGTCGACTTCCTTCAGCAGGGTACCTCCTGTTGTTGTCAGAGGTTGATGTTCTGGTGGAATATTGTAGGTGATGACCTTGGTTTTCTTGGCATTTAACCTGAGGCCTACTTTGGCACACTCAATCTCTACCCTGTTCAGTAGTTCTTGTGCTTGTTCCACATTGTCAGAGAGCAGGCTGATGTCGTCCGCATAATCAAGGTCTGTGAGGACCACTGCGGGATGTCGTCTTGACCTCCTTGGAGTTAGTGTGAAGCCAAGCTCTTGCTCTCGCCCACTGATTGCCTTCCTGAGCGCATAATCAAGGACTATGATGAAGAGGAATGGGGCTAGTGTGTCCCCTTGCATAACCCCAGCCAGGATATCAAACTCCTCGCTGTTGCCATCTGGGGTCACCACCTTGGCCCTTGTTCCTGCGTACATGGTCTCTATTGCTCGGAGTAGGTTGGGGGTAATACCATATGCCTTCAGGATCTTCACCATCATGCCGCGGTGGATCGAGTCAAATGCTTTTTTGAAATCTATAAAGCACAGGACTGCAGTCAGGTTGTCCTTCCTCACCTCCTCGATTATCCTCCTGAGCGCTAAGATCTGGGCTGCTGTAGTTCTCTCTTCCCTGAAGCCGTTCTGGTTCTCCCTCAGGTGAGGGTCGATGGCAGGTCTTATCCTGTTTAAAAGCATGCGGTTGTACACCTTTGCAGGGATGCATGTCAGGCTAATACCCCAGTAATTGTCAGGCTTAGAGAGATCTCCAGCTTTTGGCACTGGGTTTAGGGGGTAGTATTGGGGGTTTAGGGGGTAGTATTGGGGGTTTAGGGGTAGTATTGGGGGTTTAGGGGGTAGTATTGGGGGTTTAGTGGGTAGTATTGGGGGTTTAGGGGGTAGTATTGAGGGTTTAGGGGGTAGTATTGGGGGTTTAGTGGGTAGTATTGGGGGTTTAGGGGTAGTATTGGGGGTTTATGGGGTAGTATTGGGGGTTTAGGGGGTAGTATTGGGGGTTTAGGGGTAGTATTGGGGGTTTAGGGGGTAGTATTGGGGGTTTAGTGGGTAGTATTGGGGGTTTAGGGGTAGTATTGAGGGTTTAGGGGGTAGTATTGGGGGTTTAGGGGGTAGTATTGGGGGTTTAGTGGGTAGTATTGAGGGTTTAGAGGGTAGTATTGGGGGTTTAGGGGGTAGTATTGGGGGTTTAGTGGGTAGTATTGAGGGTTTAGAGGGTAGTATTGGGGGTTTAGGGGGTAGTATTGAGGGTTTAGGGGGTAGTATTGAGGGTTTAGGGGGTAGTATTGGGGGCCTTGGAACCAGTCAGGTCTTTCAAATGTAAAATGAGAATATTTACAAAAAAGTCATGGTACGATAATACTTGTGGAACTAATTAATTTCATACGTAGAGGAACCACTGTATGTTGAAAACTCAGCTGTTGTTGCTGAACAAACATACATGTGTCTGATGTGGGCACGCATCATTTTCCTGGAGTATGTCTGTTCTGGCACTAGCGAGCAGCAATCTTCTTCTTCTTTCAGGCTCAGTAGCCTCACTACGAATTATATAAAATGAGAAATGTGACTGATGAGCCACAGTGTTGGTGCAGCTGAACACAACAGTTCTTCACCATCTTTGCCCCCATCGTAAACTGCACACGTTTTAGAAATAACCAGAAAAATACATTTGAATCTGACAGAACAGTCACATGTAAAATGCATCGGCTTCGCTAATAGTAGTGACAGGTGGTTTTCCCCTTTGACCTGGTTGCTATGGCCTGGTTGCTATG
>CM035794.1:741840-746840 GCA_020466265.1 Siphamia tubifer | reverse complement strand
GTGTAAGGATAAGGCCACTCAGTGGTCCTTTTTGCCCCCCCCCCCCCCCCCCAGTGTAAGGATAAGGCCACTCAGTGGTCCTTTTTGCCCCCCCCCCCCCCCCCCCCCCAGTGTAAGGATATGGCCACTCAGTGGTCCTTTTTGCCCCCCCCCCCCCCCCCCCCCCCCCCCAGTGTAAGGATATGGCCACTCAGTGATCCTTTTGGCGTACTTCCTGATCAGGTTGTCCTCTCTGAAGATAAACAGAGCTCTGTTCACAGTCAGGCAGTTCTGTTTGACAGGGTTCGGGTTGTACATGGCCATGGTCCGCGCCCTCTGAGCCATCGACTGTTTGTACATCCTCTGTCCGCCTGGAGCTCCTCCTGGCCGGGATAAACCTCCTCCTCTGCTGCCCGCTCCTCCTCCATAGCGGGTGGGCAGATCATCTGAGAAACGAGCCATTCTGGAAAAACGCACAAACCAAATCAAAAAAATTAAAGAAAAATAAATTAAGTGTCAGTGTTTGAGACGCATCTTCATCCACCGTGTCACGCGCACGCGCACCAGCCTAACCCTTCATCTTCCTTCAGCGCGAGATAATAAATCAAAGTTTGATCCTGAAGCTACAAATCCACATCGCGTAGAAAAAATAACAAAAAAGAAGAAGAAACACCAGTTGATGATGATGATAATGATATAGTTCCGAGTCCAGCCGAGTTGAGCCGAGTCGATCCGAGCGGAAATCCCAAATCCAGGCGCGCGTGTGTGTCTGTCTGTGGGTAAATGGTCACGCGTGTTGCTCCTCCTGTGTGTTTGCTTTACAGACTGAACAGCCTTATATCAACTCCTCACAAGAATAAGACGGTACACGTGACCACAGCATGGCCTATCGGGAAGCGGAGCGCGCGCGGCATCCCTCACCGGCCCCGAAACTGACGATAGTGTACCGAACGGCAGACCCCCCCCCCAACCAGGGCAGCCAAACCCAGGACCAGGGCCGGTTCTGGTTAAAGTGGTGCCCCCCCCCCTTCATTTATCTTATTGAATTAATCTTTACTGTTTCAGTGTAGAGAAATTCGTCTTGGGCTTACATGACATTGGCAGCACATACACAAAAACATAACAGCATATATAACATCAAAACAGACAGCTGACCCCCCCCCCCCCACACACACACACACACACACACTATCCATTCCTCACACAACATAAAAACTTCAATCCAGAAGTTACTGCACAGTTCTCTCCCAAAATGTAGTCAAGTACCTCCACATAGGTAACATAGCAGCACTCATAAACACCTGCACATTTTCCACTCCTGAATATAATAACAATTACACATTTCTCTACATATTTCACATACCTTTGAATGATAAATAAATACCCCCACCGACCCCTTGCAAAATAGCCCAATTGGCGTGTTCCGCCTTTCTACTAATAGAACCTCTTAAATAAATAAATAGTATGAGGATCTGTAAAAATACATCGACTAGATCTGAAAATTCTAAGGTAAAAATTCCAAATTATGAGATAAAAAGCAAAACTGGGTTAAATATGGAGCTAAATCCAGGCCAAATGTTTTGCTAATTTGAAAAAAGAATTGTAATTGAAAAACAAAAATTCGAAATTGAAAGTTCAAGTTTTGATCTTGAACTTTGAAATATACAACAATGTATTCAAACTAAAAATAAGTGTAGGAAAGGTTTTTTTCAGGTTAAATATAATTTTGATTCAGTTTTGGAATTTTTTTGAATCAATTATTTATTTTCATTTTTCACTTTCATATATATTTTGATATTTGAGGTCTTAATTTTTTCAGTTGCAGATTTTATGTTTTCAGATTCAAATCTTATTTTTTCACTTTCAGATTTTTTTCAACTTAGAGGGGCGTGGCATCATGAGTAACAGCATAACAAAGAAGGCTGCCCCATAGAGGAGAAGGCGAGAGGGAAAGATCATGTCAGTACGGTGTTTTAACAGAACTAAACAGAGGTGTGAATGTGAGGAAAGTGTACTTTTACTGCAGTACAGACTGAGTGTACTTTTACTGCAGTACAGACTGAGTGTACTTTTACTGCAGTACAGACTGAGTGTACTTTTACTGCAGTACAGACTGAGTGTACTTTTACTGCAGTACAGACTGAGTGTACTTTTACTGCAGTACAGACTGAGTGTACTTTTACTGCAGTACAGACTGAGTGTACTTTTACTGCAGTACAGACTGAGTGTACTTTTACTGCAGTACAGACTGAGTGTACTTTTACTGCAGTACAGACTGAGTGTACTTTTACTGCAGTACAGACTGAGTGTACTTTTACTGCAGTACAGACTGAGTGTACTTTTACTGCAGTACAGACTGAGTGTACTTTTACTGCAGTACAGACTGAGTGTACTTTTACTGCAGTACAGACTGAGTGTACTTTTACTGCAGTACAGACTGAGTGTACTTTTACTGCAGTACAGACTGAGTGTACTTTTACTGCAGTACAGACTGAGTGTACTTTTACTGCAGTTCACATTTACTTATATTAAGTGTTAAGCCAGATGCTTTAGAGAAGGTTTGAATAATAATAATCATTTTTTATCTTTTAGCAAAAATTATGTATCATCTGATTATTGACTCATTTTAAATTCCTTGTCAAAAATATGAATTCCTTGAATTTCTGAGTTGTTAATATGAAAAGTTTAGGAGAAATGGGGAAACATTGTCTTATACCTTTTGACACATTAAAGGAAGGAGTCATTCCAGGATTTAAGGAAATATCACTCAACAAAAATATAAACGCAACACTTTTGTTTTTGCTCCCATTTTTCACCAGATGGACTTAAAGATTTAAAATTCATTCCAGATCCACAATATTACCATTTCTCTCAAACATTGTTCACAAATGTGTCTAAATGTGTGATAGTGAACACTTGTGCTTTGCTGAGATAATCCATCCCACCTCACAGGTGTGACACATCAAGATGCTGATCTGACATCATGATTAGTGCACAACATTTTGATAATATTGCAAAAGTTTTCTCCAAAACCCAGAAAACGTCAGGATGTTCAATTGTGTCAAAGGCTTCGAAAAGGTCTACAAACATTATATAACTATCAATAAATTCTCTGTAATCATTAGAATCATTACATAATAAAGTTATAGCTCTCCAATTGTCCAGCAGCATATTGTTCTTATTAGGGGTAGGGGTAGGGTTAGGGGTAGGGTTAGGGGTAGGGGTAGGGGTAGGGGTAGGGTTAGGGGTAGGGGTAGGTATTAAAGTAATAAGAGGTGAAAGGTTGCCAGTTGAGATCCATTCCATAAATGCGTTGTCAAACAATAAAGAAATGGAACAAGACTTTAAACAGGATTTAGAGGAGACTCTTAGAACGTCACAATGTCCTCCTTAAAATGTCCAAAGGAAAGTCTCCAGGCATTGATGGATTGACAGAAGATTTTAATCAATATTTTGGGAGGAAATAAGATTTTCCTGTTTAAAGTCTTGTTCCATTTCTTTATTGTATTTTTTTAATTTTCTCAAGAACAGTGCAGAGTCATTTAAGGAGAATGTGTTTTATATAGATTACAATAGAAAGTTCTTATTTCTTCATTAACTTGTTTTTCGTCTTCAACAGTGAAAATATTTACTGTTACTTCTACCCACCTACAGCGAATAAAGGCACCCTTAGCTTTTCCTAAATAAATGAAGGTGAACTTGCTCATCCATATTTAAATTGGTTTTATGATCAAATGTATTCATTTCCTTAATTACTTCCTGTCGTTCTACATTTCCCAGAGTCCTTATATGTTTACCCATTTCTATTGCAATTTTCCTAACGGTAAATTTGAACCATTCCCACTGAGCCAAAGGTGATATTTCCATCACATCAGTTTTTTGTATCAGTTCTTTAACCTTCTCACACAAACATTATTATCCAGAAGACTATTATTAAACTTCCAAATGACATTTTGATTATATTTAGCCTCGTCAAACTTTAGGGACAATGAAATTGCACAATGATTCATTAGAGGAGAAGCTGAAATTTCACATTTGGAAACATGATGAATTAAACTATTGGAAGTCAACCAATAATCTATTGTAGAACATGTAGAGGAGCTCAACCATCGAAATTGCAATTTACGAGGAGTGTCCAGTTTAAGTCAGAAATCAATTCTGCAATAGTTTCCTCATATTGATGACGTTTAACCTTTGATGGCGAACGGTCAAACCAAAGTAAAATCCCCTCCCATAATAATTCTGTTAGTATCAGAAGATATTTTCCATTTCTTAACCAATCCTTTTAAGGAAACCAACAGTTCAGTGTTTTTTGGTTAGATCCATATATACACATTAGAATAGAATTAATACCTCCATATTCAATTCCTACTATAATCCAATGACCATTGGGATCACTTAAGTGGTTGATAACATGGACAGAAAATCTATTAAACAACCATGACTAAAAAAAACAGCCCCCCCCCATCGAGTTTTCCAAAACGTGAATGCAATGCATTCCAGTGAATGAGTTTCTTGCAGAAAAATACAATTAGATTTTTGCTCCTTATGAAAAAGAAATGGTCTTTTATCCCCCTACAATTCAAAGAAAGAAACGATAGCAATGAATCAAACGAGAAACAAGACATTAGCGTGATAATGTGATGTGCAGGGGGTCTGTCCCTCATGATTTAACAACAAAAAAGGTGCCAAACAAATCGAACAATTTATTTGTGCACCTACTCATGAACATATATATATATATCAAAGCTGACGTAATAATGTCTTTTGAAAATGCAAAAAATGCAATCTGTCATTTTGTTTCCAAATATAATGTGTTTACTGTTGGAAGTGCCTCTATTGGATCGCTCTTCTTGCTCCGTTATTAATGTGAGCATTTTCAGTTTTCACAAGTGTAAGGTGGCAGAGGTTTGTGAGTAAGTCATTCAGGATCAACACGGCGGTCGTCCATCAGACCGTAGCCTTCCTTCAGGACACTCCTGTCCCTCCCCTCCTGTCCCACTGCCACAGCTGTGTCCCAG